>SEYY01015185.1:0-25000 GCA_009176605.1 Armadillidium nasatum | reverse complement strand
CTTGATCTTTTCCTAACTTCTTATCCTTTTCCTTACACTGTCAAACTCTTTCCTCCTCTTGGTTCATCCAATCAATTATTTATTTCTGTATCTTGTTCTGTCTCTTCAAGTCTTCTGCAAGAACTGCCCCCGCCTTCGGCGAGAAGACGTTTCTGACATTTCGGTGCCACTAGCTGGTCTGGTTTGCGGTTGTACATTTCTGTTTTCCCATGAAATGATTACTGTTTCCGTCTGAGGGTCCATCGGAAAATACTGAGTGCATGCCTGAGGTGATTCTCTCAGGCATGGAGGAATACATCTTGTATTCTTTTCCTACTACTAAACCTAACAAACCTTGGTTTAACTCTGCTTGTTCTTGTGCTATCCGCCGCAGGAATGCTGCCTTCTGGGATTACCCACTATCTTCAAACTCCAGGAACTCATGCAACTTACATATTTCATCCCGGAATCATGCAAAATCTATTCTCTGCAACACCAAAAACTCATTTCTCCGTCATAAATGCAATAATATTTCTGGTTCTTCTTCCTCACAACCTTTCTGGCATTTTGCAAAAAAATGTCAACTCTAACTTTGCTTCAAATTGGGGCAGAGAAAATATGGTTGTTTTCAATGTCTCAAAAACTCAGTTCCTCCATCTCTCTACTCAACAAAACCTTCCATACAGCTATAATATCTTTTTGAAAATACTCAACTCAAAATCTTCATCTATCCTTAATATTATAGGAGTTTTTTTTTTTTCTCATGATCTTCCTTGGAATTATTATCACATTACTCCTCTTTCTAACAAAGGTTCTAAGAGGTTAGGTGTTCTGAGGTGCCTTCAGAATTTCTTCACTTAAACGGTTACTTGCTCTTTATAAAGTTGTCGTTCTCTCCTGTATGGAATACGCATCACACATCTTGGGTGGTTCCACTCATATAGCTTTCCTTTAAAAGGTAGAGTCTTGAGCTTTTCTGCTTATTGACTCTTCCACTGTCACTAATTCTCTTCAGTTTCAATAGACCTCTAGCCTTTGCAAACACCAGAGGTTTATATATATATATATATATATATATATATATATATATATATATATATATATATATATATATATATATATATATATATATATATATATATATATATATATATATATATATATATATATATATATATATATATATATATATATATATATATATATATATATATGGCGTAAAAAATTTCAGTCAATTGCCTACATAAAATTATCTTAATTTATATTACACATGTATTCAGATGCTTTAATACATGAAGTTAAATATGGTTAACAGGTATTTAATTTCAGAACTTGCAAAGCTAAAATCCTTTAAACTTGTACATAACTGAAAACTTATTTACACATACATTTTGGAGCAAGATATTATTGTTGATTTTTTCAAGAGTCGATTCCAAGTGTTTAAGAACTTCTGTTACTGAAGCTTGAACTTCTAATAATATTTCTTCTTTGGTTTTCGTTCTTTTGCCTGTTAGAAATGGCATGATGTAATTCTGGAAAATGAAATAAAAATAAAAAAAATTATTCCAGGAATGAATTAAAATTAATTTGTCTCTTAATACATTACAAAAGTATGAAACACAATTGACATACTAACCTGATACATATAATTAATAACGAGGGCAATCCCAGTTATGTAAATAAACATGTTAAATGAATCCCTTACTACAGTCCATAGAGTTCTTGGAGATTGGAAGGGAAGAGAAATTGGAGCTGGGAGAGTTGCCAACCTTCTTTCTTGGGTAAAATTCTGTGCTTCTATGTCATATACTCTATAATTTTCTTTTGGCTTTATAAAAAAAAAAAATTACAAGATTATAAAATAATAATAATAAAAATAAAATAAAAATAAAAATGAGAAAGAAAGAAAAAAAGAGAAAAGGAAAAAAAAAAAGGAGATAAAGAAGTAAAGGAAAGAAAGAACAAGACGAAATGAAAGAAGGAGGAGGAGGAAGAGGAGGAAAGAAAGAGGAATTTTTCTAGTCCTTAATTTTCCCTGATATAATTAAACAAAAAGAACAGACAGACAGTCCAATTATTAACTTGAACCTCTTTTAGTTCATACTGCAGATGGAAAGGTGAAATTTTATAAATTTATTTTGTACAATGAAACCATATCAATGTTGCTACCCATTACATCATGAATTACTTTAGATTCTCTAAATTTTTTTTTTTTTCCCTTTAGCCTAAATTATTTCTTTAACTTTGAAATCTACTAAAATTCATGCTTGAATTTACGAATTCAAAAAAGCATTATGCTAATGATATTTGTTACTTTAAGTAATGTACTATGTGGATTATCATATATATACATCTGATACTTCCCTATATATATATATATATATATATATATATATATATATATATATATATATATATATATATATATATATATATATATATATATATATATATATATAGCACTCTACAGATGTTAATCTTTTAAAGCTATTAACAGTGATGCTCCTAGAGATTGCATTCCCTCCTCTACCCTCTTTTTACCGTTCATTAATTTATCTAACTGTAAATTCATCACCTATCACTTTCATAATCCTTCCTTATATTATTTTTTTTTCTGTATGGAAGTCTTCAAAGCTCACTTAAAAGTGCAGCCAAACTGGGACAAAAAAAAACAAAAAAAAAACAACAACATTAGGGAAGGCCTCCTAAAATCATTACATTTTTTGAGTTAGATAAATGTGTGATTATAACTTACTCAAAAGATGTACTTTTCGCAAGTACGCATATATGGCATGAAAAATATAGTTTGTTGGAATCTGTTAAATGTGCTTCAGTTGTTCATCATTCACTTCTGAATGCAAGGAAGGGATAAACCTGTAACGAAGGTTTGTGCTGTGCAATCTATGAACAGATGTCTAATTAGAGGTGGGAGAAATTCAACAAAACTGGCTGGTGGAAAAGGTCTCTCAAGATGTAGATACAGGTGACAAGGGTCACATAAGTATAATAAATAGGCGAGCCAGTACCAGCTTTTGATGGAGTTTCCGAGATACAAAGATGACCATTTCCATATGGTGGATTTGATGTACCAAAGCTTAACTCCTTCGCCATTAGCTTCACAGCATTCTTGTTAACAAATTTAGGATATTCAACAAATATGAGATCTGTAGTAGGTCCAGGGAAGATGGTTCTGTCTCAAAACAGTTGAGAGATACTTTGAGTGAGTAATCATGGCAAAATAAAGGAGGAATTTTAGATTGCTGATCGGCTTCCTCTTTACTCTGGATACCAATGTGGGATGATATACAACAGAATGCTATTAACTTATTGGGGTTACAAAGAACAGATTTTGCAAGATTCCGGGATGAAATTCAAATTGAATGAGTTTCTAAAGCTTGAAGATGACACTAATTCCACAATGCGGCATGCATATGGCAAATAACAAAAAAAGAATAAGCAGAGTTAAACCAAGGTTTGTAATGTTTAGTAGGAGGGAAAATTTATAGAATGTACATATCCATGCCAAAGAGAATCACACTGATAATACGCTAAGCACACTCCGAGGGACCTGCCCACGGAAGTGATAATCATTTCACTGGAAATCAAAGAAATACAATCAAAAGTTCGAAAAACTTGCACACAGAAATGTCACAAAGGTTTCTTCTCAATGGCCAGGGTCTTTCTTGCAGAAGAATTGAAAATGTTGATGATACAGAGATAAGAAATTGATCAGAAAAAAATCCAAAGGAGGATAGAGTTTGACAAAATGAGAAGGGTTAGAAATTTTGAAAAAGGTCTAGAATGTTGGGTTCATCTACAAGATGATCAAGGATACAAGTAGGGAACTAATACCAACTGCTGAAGGTCATTTTGTATGGAGAATTGGAAGGCATAATCATCAGCTGTATCATGAAAACTAAAAAAAAAACCACCAGTGGTGGTGAACATTGAAATCAATGATTTTTTTGAAATTATTTTGATTTTTTGATACATAATGATATAACAGAATATTAGTTCTTCTTACTGTGTTAAAAAACTTAAAAGTTTATTATTAGAAATATAACTTCCTTAAATTTGGTTCAAGATTTCATATAGGTAATACAAGAATCTGATCTTCATTAATATAATTTATCCAATATAGAACTTAGAGTTTAGAATTCCTAATTTAATTCAATCAAATCTTCAAATTGATATATATATATATATATATATATATATATAATATATATATAATATATATATATATATATATATATATATATATATATATATATATATATATATATATATATATATATTATATATTTTTGAAAGTTATGTATTTAATTTATGGATTAATGATTATGCATCAAAAGTGCTTAAATTTTCTTTCTTTTATAATTTATATAGAGGAATATTGTTTTCTTATAATGTTGTATAAAAATTTAAATGGCTGAAAATTAAAAGGAATTGTCTTTTCTGTTTTCTCTTTTGTCTATAACCTCAAATTGCATTAGATTAAAGCTCAATAAAATTTTGTTGAAGATTTGATTGAATATATATTAGGAATTCTAAACTCTAACAGTTCTATATTGGATAAATTATATTAATGAAGATCAGATTCTTGTATTACCCTATATGAAATCTTGAACCAAATATTAAGGAAGTTATATTTCTAATATATAAACTACTTTAAAGTTTTTTAACACAGTAAGAAGGAACTAATATATCTGTTATATCATTATGTATCAAAAAATATGACAAAATAAAACAAATAAAAAAAACAGTTTTATTTTTTTTTAAAAAATAAAAAAATCAAAAAAAAAAATCATGATTTTTTCATAAAAAAATCAATTGTAATCAAGATTAAATCCACCTTGAAAAAAGTGGTGGTGAACATTGAAATCACCTAATATGATAATTTCAAAGAAATAAGAAATAGAGAAAAAGCTCTATCTTGGAGTTTAGATAGTCGAAGAATTTAGGATAGTCAGTAGAATTAGGAGATAAATAAACAGAATAGATGAATTTACTCTGTAGAATGGCAAAAGAGCTTAAGCCACAAGGTGGAAAATTCAGAAGACTCCAAATTAGAGACACAAAGCAAATAAAATCATTTTGCGCATATATGCACAACAACCTCCTTTAGCTGAAAATTGAGGATAGAGACAGTAAGAAGAAACAGAAAATGGTTTGCTATCAGAACGCTCAAGCACCTGAGTTTCTGTCAAGAATAAGAGAAATTGTGTTCAACAAAGTGGAAATTTCATTTTAAACACTGCGAATGTTTCAGAAATTATTGAAGGAAATAGACTGTGCATTAGGGAAAGTCGGCTTCAAAGGCTAAGTGGCACAAACCCTAGATCACCTATCAATAGTTTTGTTTAGAAATGTTACTTCAAAATAACTAGGTATTACAGATAGCAGAAAACCAAAATTTTACAGTCACTGAAAATTGTCAATCTTGTTTCAACTTTCATGAGATCAGTAAAAAAAATTGGTATCAGTGCTCAGTATCAGTAAATTCTAGGGGTATCTTAACGGTACTCTGTATCAGATGGTTTAAAATTATTGATATCAATTAAAATTTTGGCACCCATCCCTATATATATATATATATATATATATATATATATATATATATATATATATATTATATATATATATATATATATATATATATATATATATATATATATATATATATATATATATATATATATATATGAGAGGCTCCATGGAAGATCTTGCAGTGGGCCCCAGATGACCACTAATAATACACATTAGTGTGAGACAGCCTCCTGATGGTTTGTCGGGATTCATATTCAGATTCCCTACCATAGAAGGTTTAGTCAGAAATGCAAAAAATGACCAGTTATGCTCTGTACCCTCAATCATAGACCAAAATTCAGAGAGCAGACACCTTCCAAAGAAGTGTTATTGTGGTATAATGGTTGAGTGATTGACACACATGCCTAAAGGCACTGTTTCAATCTCTCAAGAAGATAGTAAGCAGAAACTACATGGAAAGTCCTTTCCTCGAATTCAGTAATGAAAACTTTAAAAAAAAAAAAAAAAAAAAAAAAAAAAATAGCATTGTGAATTAGAAATTAACCCAAGAACAGTGAAAGTATCTAAATGCATATATAAATATGTAACAACAACAAATACATATTAATGAACCGCTGAGAGGGTAAGCAAAAAAGAAGAAAAATAAAAAATAAGATCAAACCTCTTTGCAGAGACTAGGAAAACCCAGTATTTTGGACCAACAACATCAAGGTTGTTTAGATTATGTAGATCATGGGGAGGGAAAATTATTTATATTTATTTTCAAAACACACCTAACAACAAATACCTGATGCTAGGAAAGTAGTCTTGGAGAGAGTGATCTCTGTTCTTTCTTGTATTTTCAATTGAGTAAAGAAAACGTAAATGTATTCAATGCCTCAAAAATATAATTCCTTCATCAATCTACTAAAGTGATCATTAAAACAACTTAGCATACTTTGAAAGAAATATTTTCAATTCTTTGTTTCTTTATTAAGTGAGCTTTCTTGGAAGGATACTAACAGTTTCCCTAGCTTAACAAGCTTATATCAGATTATAATAGTTCTAAAAAACTTTCATTTCTTCAGACTGCTCTACAGAAGGGCTATGTCCATCCACATAAAAGGTATGCTTCACACTTCTAAAGGGGTTTTGAATACACACAAGTATTTTCGAAAAATTGAGATTTAAGATATTTTGTGTCATTCTATTTCACCTACTCTCTCTAAACTTTTTCAAGACTACTTAGAAGATAAATTCATTTATAATTATGAATTAATATGAACTTTTATTATGTCACATGACTAATTATGTAAATGATAACCCCTTTGAATAATTATACAATACATAACTGAATATCATATTATATACAACCTAATGTGTACTAAATATTTACTAAATAAAGCTTCCCAATACACTTGGTTAAACCATATATTTTTTACTTACAGGAACTTTTGAGTTCTTAAATGCAATTTCAATTTCTTCACTTGTTAAACCTTTCTTTATTAAAAACTGTCGTTTCTTTTCCTCTGGCTGAACAAGAATTTTTTCCATGTTTAAAAAATCTATGGCAGTGTTAACCTGAATATGAGAACAAAGATGAAAACAATTAAACTCGAAAATAATTTTAAAGATAAGAGCATGTTGGATTATACATTAATTTCTTAGGGTGTTTTAAATAATTATATATTAAACTATGAAACAATATAGTAAAAACTTACAAGTGATTGTCTTATTTCTGGAGAAGAAAAATTTTCATCTGCTTTTTCTGCCATATTAGTTTAAAACATGAAAATAATAAACAACAAACCTAGAAAAGGATTAAGATTAGTTGTGTTAAATCACAATCACTTGCCATTTAATTATTTATATTAGAGACACACCAAGTCTGGGACTCAGATCCTGGGATTTGGAGACTTGGACAATTTTACTGGAATTGACTCAAAAAAATATAGTCAAGTTCATGGCTACATCCAGCAATAAGTAACAAATGCCTAAATTTTTCTGCAGCAAGTTTTCATAGCCATGTTTTACTAATTTCTTTCAAACTTATATAAATTTAATGTGCATAGGACTGACATGTATAAAGGCATATATGGCTAACTTGACAAGTGAAATGATTATATTCTACTACACTTACATATTGAAAAAGGACATCAAATAAAGGAAAATAAATTATTATTATTTTTCTGCATGTGTGTATTTTTTTTTTTTTTTTGGAATACATTTTTTTCCTTTTATTCTAAGGTAGAATTTTTATTTGAAAGACTAAAACAAAGTTGTATTTAATTAGGCTTATGATTCATGGAAAAATTCAATTATTTAATCTAAATTTTTAAACAATCTTGAATTTACACTATACATATTTAATTTAAAATGGTTAACTTTTCTACAGAAATGATACTAACTTTATTTATTGTATTATGATTACAATAAAAAAAATTTGTAGTTTTCAGGACCCCAACTTTAAATTATAAACTGACTAAAAGAAAAAAGATTTTTAATTTTTCATCACTGATTTGCTTTTGTAAATGAAAAATTTTATTCATTGCAAATTTTGTATATTAGCTAAAATGCTTATTTTAAAATTTTCTTTTAGAACTGTGTCTTGCTCTCTCTCTCTCTCTTTTTTTTTTTTTATACACACATCACCATCACTTACAGGCAGAGCCCTATTCAAGGAGGGGGAATTAAAATAAGAGAATAAAAATTCCTACAAATCTCACCTAATGTAAATTTCGTAGGATATATATATATATATATATATAATATATATATATATATATATATATATATATATATATATATATATATATATATATATATATATATAAGGGATTATAACAGGATTTTTAATATTTTAACAATTTTAAAAAATTTATTAAATGATTTTACAACCCATTTTTATTGTTTTTCTATCATATACATTACATTTCCAATTTACATTTTGAATAACTAAATACTAGGTAAGAGACGAATCCTGAAAAAATAACCCAACTAAATACCAGGTAAAACAAATCTAGAGATGTAAACTGCATAAATACTAAAACAAAAGGTAATTTTTTAAATGTTCAGAAGCATTTTTGGTAAAAGTGTCTTTCCATTGAACAATTTTAATATATCATAACTATGAAGATCAAATGATCTGAAATCATTTTTAGGTAAATTTTTAAATTGACATGTTCTCCATTATCGTCTGCTTCAAATACGTACTGTCCTATTCAAAAGGTATTATTCTTTGATTGTCTTTTTACCATGTTGCTAAATCTGATTGAGTAAATCTTAAAAGATAGAGATATTGGTGATTCAAATTTTCATGTAAGCCTAGTGGATTTTCTTACAACTTAACTTAATAAACTGCAGGTTGCATGTACAATTGTGAGCAAATTGATTATTTGCATGAAGAAAATTCAGAGTGAGCTGCAACTTTTGCTTCTTATAAATAAACCGGTTATTACTTTTCTATATTGATGTCGTCAAAATGTATTAAAATGAACTCCAATTATCATAATTTTAGGTAGGGATTCATTTATTTTAAATTAAAACGTAAAAAGATTTTATAATTAGTCTTACAAATTATTTATCGTCTCTCAATCTCATTATTGAACAACGTTTGTTACGAAAGTACTTTGGTTAAAGCACAGTAACAAATTTTGTTACGTCTTAAAATGAAGGTATGGTTTGAAAGGAAAAATAATTTCAGTCAACCGCTCTAATAATTAAATTAAATATATCAAAACTGTTATTACCATTCATTAAGTCCTTATCTATCTCTCTAAAGTAGATATTTGAAAATTTTCTTCCCATTTTTATTCTCAATCTATATATATATATATATATATATATATATATATATATATATATATATATATATATATATATATATATATATATATATATATATATATATATATATATATATATATATATATATATATATATATATATATAGGTAAAGGTGTAGATTGTTTCTGACTTTCGATTGTCAGAAAATATCGATAATCGAAAATATCGAAGAGGCCTAACGTAAACATGCTTAGAATTAGAGGGCTACGGCCCTATTACACCAGACATACACACAATTATTATTACTTATTTTTCTAGCAGAACCTAATTCGACTTATCATAACCTGAACTACCGAAGTTGCCGTAAAAGAGGCCTAACCTACACAAGAAGTTGCCGTAAAAGAGGCCTAACCTACACAAGAACGTTCGCACGACATAGGTATAAAAGTATCGATTAAAATAAAATATCGACTTAAAAAAATATCCATATAAAAAATATCGAAAGTCAGAAACAATCTACACCTAAGCCATATATATATATATATATATATATATATATATATATATATATATATATATATATATATATATATATATATATATATATATATATATATATATCACCGATGTCTGTCTACAACAGCTGCTATAGAATGATCAGAAAGGAAATCAGAGAGAAAAATAGATTCCGAAAGAGGGAAGCTTAATATCAAAGCTTTGTCCCAGACTCTATCGAAAGCTTTTAATATGTCCAGTGCGACAGCAAAAGATTCACCGAAATCCCGTAGAACGGAGGACCAAGAGTCATAGAGAAGGGAAAGAAGATCACCAGTAGAGTTTTTTAGAGCCATACTGGCGATCAGAGATAAAATTAGAAGAATTGAGATGTTTCCAAATCTTCCTGTTAAGGATAGATTCGAAAACTTTATTTATTTAAAAAAAAGGCTTTGCCTAACTCCTCCTGATTTGTTTACACCATGTGACCATTCAAGATTGCGTCAGCAAAAATTGAAGATAGAGATATCTATCAATTTACGATGCTGCGAGCAGAAAATTAATTATTGTAGCAAAACTAGTGGGACACGGTTCATGGGACTCTTCGCTATAGCAATCTTCAAATCCTTAAAGAATCTTGACCGGTGAACTCTACCAATTACACGTATGTCAACTCTTTTCTGATTGGGAGTAATAGTTCTAGACTATGACGTATTTAAACATATAAAAATTTACCATGTCGTTAATTAAACAGTTTTTTTTAAACAAATATTATCGCTTTTCTTGTAAAGCTTTTATCAAGAAAATAAATAAAAAAATTTAAAAATATGTGATTATTAAGCCTTTGTTATTTACAAAAATAATTTTTTATTGTCCTTTAAAGCATTGAAAACTAAATTTACATTTTTACTATTAAATTATTTTTTAACAAAAGTGTTTGACCGTGAGGAACTATATATAGCTGCGTTCAGAAACCGAGCAAAAGCGAGCGGATCGCTGGCTTTCTGGCTGATTTCCGTTTTTTCTTAACCATCTGTGAGTGTGACGTCATAGTTCGGTGCTGACGACACATAAAAATTTCAAAAAATAGAGCCATCTTTCCGCTCGTTCAAGGACTATGGGGTACAAGCGCTCGTTCTTGCTTAAATGGCTTTTATGGCGTTTATGTAAACAATAGAACTGGCGTACGCCATATTCCATGTAGAAATAATTAGGTTTTAATTCTGTTTTCCTGCCCGTTTTTAATTTTTTTATGTGTAATATGTATTAAATAGGCTAAATAAATGTGTAATTAATGTATTGTCAAAGTAATTATGAACTGAAAATCCATTGAAAGGCGAGAAAACCATTTTGAAATTGCCCTAGGTTTAGGCCCTAGGGAACATTCGAAGAGAAGTGACTTGTTTAAATTCTGGTTTAAATTCCCATAATTAAAACGTTTAAATACCCTTTTTGTGTAAAGGATTATTAGAAAACCCAAGAACAACCATGTGTTAAGTGAAATACGTCAGATTGACTAAATCTGTTGAAATGACATGAGGTATAAATTGCAGCAGTTGTTAAATTATTAAAATCTATTATGTGAATTTACAGTAGATTTTGAATATTTAAAAGCACATTTATCATACCCATATTAACCCCTATAGCATATCCTTTATTATGTAAATTTATATTACTTTTATATTTAAGATTAACCTTGTAATCTATCTTATTAAAAGAATATATGGAAATTTTAATATGGTTTAGCCCATATATATATATATATATATATATATATATATATATATATATATATATATATATATATATATATATATATATATATATATATATATATATATATATATATATATATTACAAATTTCCTTAGATAATTTTGTTGAAGTAAGAGTTAGCTTTTTTTTTAAGCTATATATATATATATATATATATATATATATATATATATATATATATATATATATATATATATATATATATATATATATATATATATATATATATATATATATATATATATATATATATATATATATAAACTGCAAATATCAAAACCATGGAAAATTAAAAATTTCCCATAACGAGTAATATTCTAATACTGTAGTACTAATATTATTGTTATTAAATTATAGCATTATTATTTACCTTTTTTTTTTTAACTGATATTTTCAGGATATGTTGAGTGCCAGTACTATACCTATACTACAAAATACTGATACTATATTTAAATTTATCCCTAGATAGTTTTTGGTTACTTTTTTTTTTTTTTATAAAATATTTTTATAACCGAATGATTTTGGTAAATAAATAAAAAAAAAAAAAATTTTAAAAAAAAAAAATTTTGTTTTTAGCAACAGAATTGTTTGGTATATAAAAAAATTGTTTTAAATAAAAAATATATATCTCGCCCAACTATACACCCTCTGAAAATTTTATGAACTTTGGTTGAAAAGAAAATTTTGATTTTTCCGATTATGAATATTCATAGGCATATAAAATTTTTGAGTAGATTACAAAAAATTCAGTTATAAAAACATGAATATCAATGATTTAACAAAATTCAGGTAAATTATAAAATCAAAAAGGGAATGTGCTGAAATTTTTGTACAAAATTTGCTCCCATGTATGTCATTAATTTTTTTTTAAAAGTTTCAGTCAAAATTTTTTTTTTTTTTTCTTAACATTTTGTTTTTGATAGTCTATTATTATAGTCTACTTAGATAGTCTATTATTATAGACTATTTTGTATTAGATATTCTACAATAATATTATTACCCATTTATATTTATAAAAAGCACTACAGAATAGCCATTTTTAAATAACATTGAATTA
The DNA here is from genome assembly GCA_009176605.1 of Armadillidium nasatum. Classification (NCBI taxonomy): domain Eukaryota; kingdom Metazoa; phylum Arthropoda; class Malacostraca; order Isopoda; family Armadillidiidae; genus Armadillidium; species Armadillidium nasatum. The sequence continues at coordinate 12,379 of SEYY01015185.1, read as the reverse complement.
TTAGTTTTACCCTGTGCAAGTGGTTAGTTTTACCCCAATTGATTTTTTTTTATCATCCTCAATTATTAATTTTTTTAAAATTATTTATTTTCATATTTCTGTATACTTTTTATACAAAATATTCAAGAAGGCTCATATTTCTCAAAAATATTATACATACAGTATATCAACTAATCCTGATTTTTCACACATTTCGAAAGTTGAGGTTTTTGAAATTTTTATTAGTTTTACTTCTTTTTACAGTTTATATATATATATATATATATATATATATATATATATATATATATATATATATATATATATATATATATATATATATATATATATATATATATATATATATATATATATATATATATATCAACACAGTTTTAGAAAGGTAGAACTTCTCAGATGAATCTTTTAAAATTTACAGAATAGCTATATTACTGATTATGTTGACAAAGAGGAGATGCTTTGATAAAGTTTCAGTTGTTAGTCTGATGAACAGATTTTCATAATATGGTACAGGTGGAGTGGTTTCTAACTAGATTAAAAAAATTGGGTGAATAACAGAAGACAGAATATAGTATTTGAAGGTTGTAAATCAATTATGATACTTTGTAAATAATGTTCTTTGAGTTCTGTACAAGACTTCTATTTTAGTGGATAGAACTTAATGTTAAGGTTCTAATTTTGCTGATGATGGCTAATCAGATATGTATTTCTGTTTTTATTTTGTATTTCAGTTTGTTGTGATTCTTCCTTAATTACGAGTTTAAAATAAAAAAAAAAAAAAAAAGTAAAATTAAAAGCATAATTAATCTTCTTGGAAGTTTGATTTTGGATTGTATTACATGTGTTGTAACCTCTTCTTAACTTAAATTGCATATGTTAAGGACTTGGATATTAGTTGTAGTGTTTAATAAATGAAATGAGGGTGTGATACGAGCATTACAGCATTTTTTTTTTAGTATTATTTTTTTTTCTATTTTATCATTCTTCAAATAATTATAAAGCTCTCTGAATTGTCTCAACATCCACCTGAAGATTTGGATTTAAGAGCAGAAGTGCCTAGATAATTGTATAATATATTTGTATCAATGAAGGAAGTATCATAGAAAGATTAATACTTCCATATTCCATTTCAGCATTTAGTTAATCTATTTTATTTACAGCTACAAATTAATAAAATTTTCCTTTGTGATTTAAAAATTTTAAAAATTATTATTGTTACTATTATTATTTTGGTATCTAACATGACATGTCAAAAAAAAAAAAAAAAAAAAATTTGAATACAGTAATATATAGTTTATTATGAGATTAGCAAGAACTTGAACTTTTTGAAGTTGACTCAAATTCAACTTTATATATATATATATATATATATATATATATATATATATATATATATATATATATATATATATATATATATATATATATATATATATATATATATATATATATATATATATATATATATATATATATATATATATATATATATATATATATATATATATATATATATATATATATTTCAGTTTTATTAACTTTTCTTTATTTATATAAAATGCTTTGGTGAAAATTGTTGAAGGAAATAATGACTGAAAAGACAACTCTTTAAATGGATTAAGAAGATTTTACAAAAAAAAAAAATAAGATGCAGGTTTGTATTTTAAATTCAATTTTAGTCATATCATTTTCTTGTAAAATGAATATTTTATATATACTAATATTGTATAGCAAAAGGTCTATATATATATATATATATATATATATATATATATATATATATATATATATATATATATATATATATATATATATATATATATATATATATATATATATATATATATATATATATATATGGGATGAGAGTAATACCAAAATTTTAACCAATGATACCAATAATTTTAAGCCACCCAATGCGAGAAGTCAATTCCCTCGAGCAACTGCCGTTGTAGTACCTGTAGAAAAGAGATAGTGCACCACCGTCGCGTTGCAGAGACATAGGGTCTTAGACTCAACCTTATCTAAAAGAAAGGTGGTACCGGAGCCTACCAAATGTAAGAACAGTAATCCATACAAGGGGGGGATAAGACCATTATATAATTGGAGCAAATGTTTGGAAGAAAAAAATCCTGCAACCTGAACAGTATTCTCGGCTTCTTTGAAGCTGCCTTAGCAACCATTGTGATATGAGGTTTCCAAGAAATTTTATTGTTTATGTTCTGACCAAGAATGTTAATGTTGTTACAGGTGAGACGAGGGAGCCGTTGAAGGAGATTGGAAAGTTGGGAGGTGGTTTTGAGAAAGAGGTGTTAAGAAGGTGAGTTTTTAAAGAATTAAATTTCACAAGGTTGAGGCGATCCATCGGGAAATCCCGTTAAGATCGGCAAGAATAGAGTGAGAAAGTTGAAGAGAATCAACTCTAGAAGCAAAAGAGGGAGCAGATTTGAAATGAGTAAAAGAATGAAGAGTTGAGTTATCTGCGTATGAATGAAGAGAGTTGAAGTTTAGCTGAGAAGATCGTTGATGAAAAGTATGAATAATGTTGGAGATACGAGTATATAGCATTAATCCCCATATTTATTTTGATCAATTTTCTTATTTCATTGATTTAGCTGATTATTAACTTCATAATTTTCAAATCCTTTGCAATATTTTCTATATTTTGACTACGTAATTTTGTTCCTTTATCAACAGAGAAAGCATATGAACCAGTGATTTTTGATGCACATCAGAGCTTAATTAAGGACATTTTCAAAAATTCAATGGATTCTTTTCAATAATTTCAAAGAAGTATTCAAGATTTGAGAAGAACCTTAACGAAGAAATTATTTTTATTTTTATTATTATTAGTGGTAGTAGTAGTAGTATAGACAAAAGAAATGATACTTAAATTATTTCCTTATTGATTTTTGCGTTTTGTTTATTAGTCAAATTTTTAATTTAATTATATGGTAAAAAATTGTTTTTATTTTTATAAATATCCTACAAAGTGTATTATCAATTTTGGACAATTTAGACTTCTTTATAAACAATTGCAATGTTCTTTGACAGGTTTTCAGTTATAAATCAAACAATAATAAACAATAATCTAACAATATATATTCATGCATAATAATTAACTTTTGAAGCATGTTGACTCTGCTCACTTTTTTAAAATGGATTTTCAAAATGCAAAATGTTTTAGGTTTCTGAAAAGAAAATATTAACTAATTTTACGGCATCATCAATTGCTATTTTATTTTATTTTTTAACATCTTAAACATTCATTTCGATCTCCATACATTTTCAGTTCAAATAAACATCTCCAACATTTAGATTAAAATTTTCTCCATTTACAGATTTGAAAATGTAGGATATTTATGAAATATTCTACATTTTACATAGTATATATTTCAGTCATTTAAAAACTTGTCTATTATAACTTGCTGTATTATTTTTCAAAGGAAAAAAAATTAAAATTAATGATTCATAATGCTGTTGAACCCAATATTGAATGTCTTGAAAAATGAGACCGTTAAGATTTTTTTTTTTTTTTTTTTTTTTTTGAAAAACTTTTAAATTGTTTTAAAAAATTTTATAAAGTAAATCATTGGGTACATGAACATAAATGATGATAAATGATTAAAACGTCTCTGCGTTTTTCTTTTCTTCTTTGAGATGGTGATTACATTAATGAAATTGATTACAAATGACTAAAAAAAAAAGTGCTAATTTATGTGAAGTACGAATGTAATGGTAAGATAGGAAAGAATATCACCAGTAGACCTCGGGCGACGAAAGCCATACTGGTGATCTGAGAGAAGGGAGTGAGATTCCAAATGGTCAAGGAAATGAGAGTTTAGGATAGTTTCAAAGACTTTAGATAGAATACAAGTAGGAGCGATAGTTAGAAGGTTCAGAGGGGCTTCCTTTTTTTCGGGATAGGTTGGACATATGCACGCTTCTAGCACAGAGGAAAAGTATTAGTATTAAGGCATAGAGAGTAGAATTGAACGTGGACAGGCGCCAGCTTGGAAGCACAATCCCTCAAAACACGAGGAGGAATGCCATCCAGGCCACTTCCCTTCCTTATGTTCATAAATTTCAGGATCCCATGCACCTGATCATATGAGATCACGAGTAAAGACAAGGGACACCTGAGAGAAGAATTAGTAGGAGGAGGGATGCCGGAATCATCCAGGGTAGAATTAGATGAAAAAAGGAAGCCGAAGAGATTGGCCTTTTCACTAAAATGAGTGTAAGAAATAAAAATAATGAATAATAGAATTATCTGGTGTTCATAGATAGCACTGAAAAATGGTAAAATAATACTCGTTCAAGGAAATCTAATATTTATTTTCACATATTTTATATTTATACTAAAATATTTTCATACGTAAATTATATATCCCTTGAAGGGCATGAAAGTCTCTCTCTCTCTCTCTCTCTCTCTCTCTCTCTCTCTCTCTCTCTCTCTCTCTCTCTCTCTCTCTCTCTCTCTCTCTCTCTCTCTCTCTCTCTCTCTCTCTCTCTCTCTCTCTCTCTCTCTCTCTCTCTCTCTCTCTCTCTCTCTCTCTCTCTCTCTCTCTCTCTCTCTCTCTCTCTCTCTCTCTCTCTCTCTCTCTCTCTCTCTCTCTCTCTCTCTCTCTCTCTCTCTCTCTCTCTCTCTCTCTCTCTCTCTCTCTCTCTCTCTCTCTCTCTCTCTCTCTATATCTATATATATATATTATATATATATATATATATATATATATATATATATATATATATATATATATATATATATATATATATATATATATATATATATATCATTTAAAGGCACGAAAGTCTCTTTTTCTCTCTTCTCTCTCTCTCTCTCTCTCTCTCTCTCTCTCTCTCTATATATATATATATATATATATATATATATATATATATATATATATATATATATATATATATATATATATATATATATATATATATATATATATATATATATATATATATATATAAAGTTGTACGGTACGTCAAAATTTACTTAATTGTTGTTTGTTCGTAAGTTTGTTTTGTTGTGATCGAATTTTAAAATTTTTGCGTTCAGAAAACCGAGAGGATCGCTACGTCATCAACTCCATCTAAGACCTTGGTGATTGGCTGCTTATTTTCTACCAATAAAATTGACGTATTCGCATTTTAGCGAGCGCTCGCATTTGCTCGGTTTCTGAACGCAGCTAGAAATATTCCGAAGCCCAGGCGTCAAAGTAATTATGAACTGAAAATCCATTGAAAGGCGAGAAAACCATTTTGAAATTGCCCTAGGTTTAGGCCCTAGGGAACATTCGAAGAGAAGTGACTTGTTTAAATTCTGGTTTAAATTCCCATAATTAAAACGTTTAAATACCCTTTTTGTGTAAAGGATTATTAGAAAACCCAAGAACAACCATGTTAAGTGAAATACGTCAGATTGACTAAATCTGTTGAAATGACATGAGGTATAAATTGCAGAGTTGTTAAATTATTAAAATCTATTATGTGAATTTACAGTAGATTTTGAATATTTAAAAGCACATTTATCATACCCATATTAACCCCTATAGCATATCCTTTATTATGTAAATTTATATTACTTTTATATTTAAGATTAACCTTGTAATCTATCTTATTAAAAGAATATATGGAAATTTTAATATGGTTTAGCCCATATATATATATATATATATATATATATATATATATATATATATATATATATATATATATATATATATATATATATATATATATATATATATATATATATATATATTACAAATTTCCTTAGATAATTTTGTTGAAGTAAGAGTTAGCTTTTTTTTTAAGCTATATATATATATATATATATATATATATATATATATATATATATATATATATATATATATATATATATATATATATATATATATATATATATATATATATATATATATATATATATATAAACTGCAAATATCAAAACCATGAAAATTAAAAATTTCCCATAACGAGTAATATTCTAATACTGTAGTACTAATATTATTGTTATTAAATTATAGCATTATTATTTACCTTTTTTTTTTAACTGATATTTTCAGGATATGTTGAGTGCCAGTACTATACCTATACTACAAAATACTGATACTATATTTAAATTTATCCCTAGATAGTTTTTGGTTACTTTTTTTTTTTTTTATAAAATATTTTTATAAAAAAAAAAAAAAAAAAAATTATGCATAAGAAATTTAAAAAAAAAAAAATTCTGTGTTAGCAACAGAATTGTTTGGTATATAAAAAAATTGTTTTAAATAAAAAATATATATCTCGCCCAACTATACACCCTCTGAAAATTTTATGAACTTTGGTTGAAAAGAAAATTTTGATTTTTCCGATTATGAATATTCATAGGCATATAAAATTTTTGAGTAGATTACAAAAAATTCAGTTATAAAAACATGAATATCAATGATTTAACAAAATTCAGGTAAATTATAAAATCAAAAAGGGAATGTGCTGAAATTTTTGTACAAAATTTGCTCCCATGTATGTCATTAATTTTTTTTTAAAAGTTTCAGTCAAAATGGTTTTTTTTTTTTTTTTTTTTTTTTTTTTTTTTTTTTTTTTTTTTTTTTTTTTTTTTTTTTTTTTTTTTTTATAGACTATTTTGTTATTAGATATTCTAATAATATTATTACCCATTTATATTTATAAAAAGCACTACAGAATAGCCATTTTTAAATAACATTGAATTATTAGTTTTACCCTGTGCAAGTGGTTAGTTTTACCCCAATTGATTTTTTTTATCATCCTCAATTATTAATTTTTTTAAAATTATTTATTTTCATATTTCTGTATACTTTTTATACAAAAATATTCAAGAAGGCTCATATTTCTCAAAAAGATTATACATACAGTATATCAACTAATCCTGATTTTTCACACATTTCGAAAGTTGAGGTTTTTGAAATTTTTATTAGTTTTACTTCTTTTTACAGTTATATATATATATATATATATATATATATATATATATATATATATATATATATATATATATATATATATATATATATATATATATATATATATATATATATATATATATATATCAACACAGTTTTAGAAAGGTAGAACTTCTCAGATGAATCTTTTAAAATTTACAGAATAGCTATATTACTGATTATGTTGACAAAGAGGAGATGCTATAAAGTTTCAGTTGTTAGTCTGATGAACAGATTTTCATAATATGGTACAGGTGGAGTGGTTTCTAACTAGATTAAAAAAATTGGGTGAATAACAGAAGACAGAATATAGTATTTGAAGGTTGTAAATCAATTATGATACTTTGTAAATAATGTTCTTTGAGTTCTGTACAAGACTTCTATTTTAGTGGATAGAACTTAATGTTAAGGTTCTAATTTTGCTGATGATGGCTAATCAGATATGTATTTCTGTTTTTATTTTGTATTTCAGTTTGTTGTGATTCTTCCTTAATTACGAGTTTAAAATAAAAAAAAAAAGTAAAATTAAAAGCATAATTAATCTTCTTGGAAGTTTGATTTTGGATTGTATTACATGTGTTGTAACCTCTTCTTAACTTAAATTGCATATGTTAAGGACTTGGATATTAGTTGTAGTGTTTAATAAATGAAATGAGGGTGTGATACGAGCATTACAGCATTTTTTGTTTTAGTATTATTTTTTTTTCTATTTTATCATTCTTCAAATAATTATAAAGCTCTCTGAATTGTCTCAACATCCACCTGAAGATTTGGATTTAAGAGCAGAAGTGCCTAGATAATTGTATAATATATTTGTATCAATGAAGGAAGTATCATAGAAAGATTAATACTTCCATATTCCATTTCAGCATTTAGTTAATCTATTTTATTTACAGCTACAAATTAATAAAATTTTCCTTTGTGATTTAAAAATTTTAAAAAATATTATTGTTACTATTATTATTTTGGTATCTAACATGACATGTCAAAAAAAAAAAAAAAAAAAATTTGAATACAGTAATATATAGTTTATTATGAGATTAGCAAGAACTTGAACTTTTTGAAGTTGACTCAAATTCAACTTATATATATATATATATATATATATATATATATATATATATATATATATATATATATATATATATATATATATATATATATATATATATATATATATATATATATATATATATATATATATATATATATATATATATATATATATATATAATATATATATATATATATATATTTCAGTTTTATTAACTTTTCTTTATTTATATAAAATGCTTTGGTGAAAATTGTTGAAGGAAATAATGACTGAAAAGACAACTCTTTAAATGGATTAAGAAGATTTTACAAAAAAAAAAATTAATTTTTTATTTTTTTTTTTTTTTTTTTTTTTTTTTTTTTTTTTTTTTTTTTTTATCTATTTTATGAAATTTTTTTATTTATAATAATATATATTTAATATATATATATATATATATATATATATATATATATATATATATATATATATATATATATATATATATATATATATATATATATATATATATATATATATATATATGATGGAGTAATACCAAAATTTTAACCAATACCAATAATTTTAAGCCACCCAATGCGAGAAGTCAATTCCCTCGAGCAACTGCCGTTGTAGTACCTGTAGAAAAGAGATAGTGCACCACCGTCGCGTTGCAGAGACATAGGGTCTTAGACTCAACCTTATCTAAAAGAAAGGTGGTACCGGAGCCTACCAAATGTAAGAACAGTAATCCATACAAGGGGGGATAAGACCATTATATAATTGGAGCAAATGTTTGGAAGAAAAAAATCCTGCAACCTGAACAGTATTCTCGGCTTCTTTGAAGCTGCCTTAGCAACCATTGTGATATGAGGTTTCCAAGAAATTTTATTGTTTATGTTCTGACCAAGAATGTTAATGTTGTTACAGGTGAGACGAGGGAGCCGTTGAAGGAGATTGGAAAGTTGGGAGGTGGTTTTGAGAAAGAGGTGTTAAGAAGGTGAGTTTTTAAAGAATTAAATTTCACAAGGTTGAGGCGATCCATCGGGAAATCCCGTTAAGATCGGCAAGAATAGAGTGAGAAAGTTGAAGAGAATCAACTCTAGAAGCAAAAGAGGGAGCAGATTTGAAATGAGTAAAAATGAAGAGTTTAGTTATCTGCGTATGAATGAAGAGAGTTGAAATTTAGCTGAGAAGATCGTTGATGAAAAGTATGAATAATGTTGGAGATACGAGTATATAGCATTAATCCCCATATTTATTTTGATCAATTTTCTTATTTCATTGATTTAGCTGATTATTAACTTCATAATTTTCAAATCCTTTGCAATATTTTCTATATTTTGACTACGTAATTTTGTTCCTTTATCAACAGAGAAAGCATATGAACCAGTGATTTTTGATGCACATCAGAGCTTAATTAAGGACATTTTCAAAAATTCAATGGATTCTTTTCAATAATTTCCAAGAAGTATTCAAGATTTGAGAAGAACCTTAACGAAGAAATTATTTTTATTTTTATTATTATTATTAGTGGTAGTAGTAGTATAGACAAAAGAAATGATACTTAAATTATTTCCTTATTGATTTTTGCGTTTTGTTTATTAGTCAAATTTTTAATTTAATTATATGGTAAAAAATTGTTTTTATTTTTATAAATATCCTACAAAGTGTATTATCAATTTTGGACAATTTAGACTTCTTTATAAACAATTGCAATGTTCTTTGACAGGTTTTCAGTTATAAATCAAACAATTTAAACAATAATAAACAATAATCTAACAATATATATTCATGCATAATAATTAACTTTTGAAGCATGTTGACTCTGCTCACTTTTTTAAAATGGATTTTCAAAATGCAAAATGTTTTAGGTTTCTGAAAAGAAAATATTAACTAATTTTACGGCATCATCAATTGCTATTTTATTTTATTTTTTAACATCTTAAACATTCATTTCGATCTCCATACATTTTCAGTTCAAATAAACATCTCCAACATTTAGATTAAAATTTTCTCCATTTACAGATTTGAAAATGTAGGATATTTATGAAATATTCTACATTTTACATAGTATATATTTCAGTCATTTAAAAACTTGTCTATTATAACTTGCTGTATTATTTTTCAAAGGAAAAAAAATTAAAATTAATGATTCATAATGCTGTTGAACCCAATATTGAATGTCTTGAAAAATGAGACCGTTAAGATTTTTTTTTTTTTTTTTTTTTTGAAAAACTTTTAAATTGTTTTAAAAAATTTTATAAAGTAAATCATTGGGTACATGAACATAAATGATGATAAATGATTAAAACGTCTCTGCGTTTTTCTTTTCTTCTTTGAGATGGTGATTACATTAATGAAATTGATTACAAATGACTAAAAAATAAAGTGCTAATTTATGTGAAGTACGAATGTAATGGTAAGATAGGAAAGAATATCACCAGTAGACCTCGGGCGACGAAAGCCATACTGGTGATCTGAGAGAAGGGAGTGAGATTCCAAATGGTCAAGGAAATGAGAGTTTAGGATAGTTTCAAAGACTTTAGATAGAATACAAGTAGGAGCGATAGTTAGAAGGTTCAGAGGGGCTTCCTTTTTTTCGGGATAGGTTGGACATATGCACGCTTCTAGCACAGAGGAAAAGTATTAGTATTAAGGCATAGAGAGTAGAATTGAACGTGGACAGGCGCCAGCTTGGAAGCACAATCCCTCAAAACACGAGGAGGAATGCCATCCAGGCCACTTCCCTTCCTTATGTTCATAAATTTCAGGATCCCATGCACCTGATCATATGAGATCACGAGTAAAGACAAGGGACACCTGAGAGAAGAATTAGTAGGAGGAGGGATGCCGGAATCATCCAGGGTAGAATTAGATGAAAAAAGGAAGCCGAAGAGATTGGCCTTTTCACTAAAATGAGTGTAAGAAATAAAAATAATGAATAATAGAATTATCTGGTGTTCATAGATAGCACTGAAAAATGGTAAAATAATACTCGTTCAAGGAAATCTAATATTTATTTTCACATATTTTATATTTATACTAAAATATTTTCATACGTAAATTATATATCCCTTGAAGGGCATGAAAGTCTCTCTCTCTCTCTCTCTCTCTCTCTCTCTCTCTCTCTCTCTCTCTCTCTCTCTCTCTCTCTCTCTCTCTCTCTCTCTCTCTCTCTCTCTCTCTCTCTCTCTCTCTCTCTCTCTCTCTCTCTCTCTCTCTCTCTCTCTCTCTCTCTCTCTCTCTCTCTCTCTCTCTCTCTCTCTCTCTCTCTCTCTCTCTCTCTCTCTCTCTCTCTCTCTCTCTCTCTCTCTCTCTCTCTCTCTCTCTCTCTCTCTCTCTCTCTCTCTCTCTCTCTCTCTCTCTCTCTCTCTCTCTCTATATATATATATATATATATATATATATATATATATATATAATATATATATATATATATATATATATATATATATATATATTATATTATATATATCATTTAAAGGCACGAAAGTCTCTTTTTCTCTCTTCTCTCTCTCTCTCTCTCTCTCTCTCTCTCTATCTATATATATATATATATATATATATATATATATATATATATATATATATATATATATATATATATATATATATATATATATATATATATATATATATATATATATATATATATAAAGTTGTACGGTACGTCAAAATTTACTTAATTGTTGTTTGTTCGTAAGTTTGTATCAAATTTTAGCGTTCAGAAAACCGAGAGGATCGCTACGTCATCAACTCCATCTAAGACCTTGGTGATTGGCTGCTTTATTTTCTACCAATAAAATTGACGTATTCGCATTTTAGCGAGCGCTCGCATTTGCTCGGTTTCTGAACGCAGCTGTATCATCTCGTATTTGTTACTCTTCTTTAAATTTTATTTTCAATGTCTTAAATTAACAAAAAAAATTATTTCAGATCAATGTACGTGCTTGTTGGAAGTTGGCAACATTTTTGTTGAGATATCAGCTTTATAATAATAATTAAAAATTATTTTTAATTGCTCTTTGGTTGTCTTTTTTTCAATAATGCACTATCAGGTTACTGCATCATCTTCATCGTAAACTAAAAGAAATTTTATAGCTATTTCATAGAAAAAAAAAATTTTTAAATATTTTTTCTATAATAAATTATTTGTTTTTAAACAAAAAATTAAAACTACGGTTTGTATTATATTTTAAATTTTTATTTTAAACATTTCTATGATATATACATATATATATATATATATATATATATATATATATATATATATATATATATATATATATATATATATATATATATATATATATATATATATATATATATATATATATATATATATATATATATATATATA
>SEYY01015184.1:147500-156717 GCA_009176605.1 Armadillidium nasatum | reverse complement strand
TTAGAGTCATAAAATTTCTTTGAACGGGTTTACCAACTTTTAGGGCATTATAATAAACTGCTAATTTCTATTCAACATCTATTTCCATTCCATATCCATCTCAGAAGGATAAATAAATTTTAATTTATATATATAATGTATAAAACAATTGTCAGTATGATAGATGTTTCCATTTTATAGTCCATTAAATAATCGTTGAGGAGAAAAAGCGGAACAGATGGTAACTATTGTCTTTCGATTCATTTTTCAATGTGTTGAGTTTCAGTAGTCGCCAGACTAATAATTTTGTTTATTTAAAGTTTTAATTCATTACTTTTATTTTTAAAAGTAAGATGTTATTAAATCATTGTATATATTTAATGATTTTTAATAAAAGAATGAGAAGTATTTATATTCTTAATCGAAAAATATAAAAGTTTCAATAAATGGCAAATTAGCAACTCAAAAGTCCCGTTACAATCGAAGTCTGTTGGAAGTTAAAGAGTTTTTGTCACACATAAAGAATACACTCATGTGCGTATTTACACGCGTACATAATTTATTGAAGCAAGTACGGTATTTTAAAAACTGTACTGGAAAATTAAAGTTTCATATTTCATTTATACCTCTTGGTTGGAAATATATTGAATATTTGCAACAAATATATCGATACTTCACTCCATTCCTATATATATATATATATATATATATATATATATATATATATATATATATATATATATATATATATATATATATATATATATATATATATATATATATATATATATATATATATATATATATATATATATATATATATATATATAGTTTTGCTCGCTTAGTGGAAGGACGTGTTTGATAATGCTCTAATGCTAGTTTTTTTTTTTTTTTTTTTTTTTTTTTTTTTAAATGTGTGGTTTAGATTTAATTTTTCTCTAAGTGTATAATATTTTAATCTTTTTAGTGTTTTTATTAATTATAGGAAGTTTTATCGACAGAGGAATTCGTCATTTTTGAAGAAGTATTGTTTTGACGTTAATTAAACAAACTTTTACCGTTTTAAACGTACTATATATTTTCTTCGAGGTTTTAATTAAATTGGTGTATTCAAAATTTAGGTAATAATTCGATCTGGCACAAACCTCTCTATTTTTCACTATATTGAAAATATGAAGTCAAAATATGTTTAAATGCATCCTACACATAATTTTTTTTAACGGAAGAGTAATATAAATACGTAATAAAAAGCAAAACTTAAAAAAACGTAAAAAACTGATATTTTTACTCCGAATGGCGAAGCAACTGTTCTTCGACTGGCTTTCGTTTGTACAAAAATAGGAAAACCAATTGAATACCAGGTTGCCATATTTCCCTTTTGACTGTTCTGCTATTTTTCTCCAATGTACTGTAATACAACCTTCGATATATACAAAAATCGATATGTCAATGCAAATTTTTTGGCATTTGTATTATTATTTAGATTTCATTTCATTTTCGATTATTATTATTATTATTATTATAGTTCTCTAGCTCACTTAGTTCGACTTATCATAGCCTGAACGACCGAAGTTTGCCTGTGATACAGGCCTAACTGATTGATGGAACGTTGCCGTGGTATACAGACCTATTGCCGTATTACATATATATATATATATATATATATATATATATATATATATATATATATATATATATATATATATATATATATATATATGGTCAGAATTTACTTTAGCATCCAAACATGTTTCAGAAACTACTAAACGTAGGTTAAGAAGGATCACATTTTTGGAATCCTTGTTGAATTTTGAGAAATAATTGTAAAAGATGTGAAAAGTTTTTTAAAAAATTTGGCTTTGGCACGAAAAGTTTCTAATTTACAATTTGGCGTATAAATATTACAAAAAAATATCGTACTTAGTTCTACTTATCATAACCTAACAACCGAAGTTTGCCGTGGGATACAAGCCTAACTGATAGATTGGAATGTTGCCGTGGTATACAAGCCTACTGCTACACTGCCAGACGTACTATTATGCCAGAAGTACGATTTTGTAAACTGTATTAAATAATAACTTACGTACGTATTAAAATTAATCTAAGAATTGTTTTTTAGTTCCCAACTTTTCTTACTCAAAATTCGCAAAGGATTTCAAAAATATAATCCTTTTTAACGTACGTTTAGTAGTTTTTGAAATATGGATATTAAAGTAAACTATGCTATATATATATATATATATATATATATATATATATATATTATATATATATATATATATATATATATATATATATATATATATTATATACATATATATGGTGTTATATGGCAGTAGGCCTTATCTAACGGCAGGGTTCCTTCAATCAGTTATACCTATATCACACGGCAAACTTCGGTCGTACAGGTTATGATAAGTCGAACTAAGTAGGCTACAAAACTAAATAATAATAATAATAATACAAATGTCAAAAATTTGCATTGATATATCCAGTGGCGGCTCGTCTATAAGGGCTCCAGGGCTGCAGCCCCTCCAAATTAAAAATACCAGGCGTAGAATGTTGATATAAATATGAATTTTTTATCAGAGAAAAGTGATTTAAATTCATTTTTTTAACAACTTAATACATAAAAAGTATAAATCAATAAAGAAAATTTGAATTAAATGCATTTTGCAACTGCAAATTTTTGAGTACGATATTTTTTTTAACGCATTGCATTATATAAAATATGGGCTGTAAATTCTCAGTCCTAAATTAGACCAAATTTTTTGTTCTTAAATAATAGGACAGATATGGAAACATGAAAAAAAGTATGACAAATTTCAATAGCAGTTTTGTCAAGTTGCCAGTTGTCCTAAAAGGACAGAGCGTAAAGAATACAAACACTAAATAAAACAGTTTGTTATAGAACCTGGTGGGGTGGAGATGTTTTTTTTTTTCTTGTGAAAGAAAAATTACGGATTTATTGTTTTTTTTTTTTTTTATATATATATATATATATATATATATATATATATATATATATATATATATATATATATATATATATATATATATATATATATATATATATATATATATATATATATATATATATATATATATATATATATATATATATATATATATATATATATATATATATATATATATATATATATATATATAAAGGGCCAGACTGCACTTTAGTCCACAAAAATATTACAAATATTACTTAATGTACATTAAAAAGGGTAACATTTTTGAAATCCTTGAAGAATTCCGATAAAGAATAATTGGGAATTAAAAAAAAATATTATACTAAGTTTATTTACTAAGTACATTATAGTGCTTTAATTGCCTCGACGACATCGTTCGTCTGGCAGCAGTGTGGCAGCGTCTTTTCCCGAGTTAAATATCTCAAAATTGCAGTAGATGAATTTTTCGATTAGGTAAGAAATTTTTTTAAAAAAATTTAAATATATGTGTTATATGGCCGTATTTTTAAATAAGAATATCAGCAAGCTTTCCAGAATAAGTAAGGTACGTTTGAAATTTTATATTATATATATATATATATATATATATATATATATATATATATATATATATATATATATATATATATATATATATATATATATATATATATATATATATATATATATATAAACTTGCAGCCCCTCCTTACCAAGTTTACACGAGCCGCCACTGGATATATCGATGTTTCCATATATTGATATTATATTCGATCTGGGACGATACCTTTCTCTTTCTCTCAAAAGAAAGAGAGAAAATGGAATTAAGCGGTGAACTAAATAAAGTGAAAGAGAAAATGGAACTAAAAGGAACTAAAGATATATATATATATATATATATATATATATATATATATATATATATATATATATATATATATATATATATATATATATATATATATATATATATATATATATATATATATATATATATATTCATTAAATTTTCTCTTTTACTTTAGTTCGTCATTTAATTCCATTTTCTTTTAAATATAGGAAACGGAGCGGTTCGAGAACAATGTTACATAGTATATACTGTGGTTGTTGGTGCTAGAAGTTTGTTTGAAACGAAAGAATAGGACAGTTTACAAGACAGTTGATTTCGTTTTTACAGAACAATATTTTTTTAAATTTTTGGGGGGAGTTTCTTTTTATTATGTATTTATATTACTCTTTCGTGAAAGAAAAGTATGGGCAGAATGCATTTAAACATATTTTGACTTCATATTTTCAATATAGTGAAAAATAGAGAGGTTCGTGCCAAATCGAATTATTACCAAAATTTTCCTCATTGTTTCAATATTTTTAATAATTTTAATATTAATTATTTTTAATGTTTGTTTACTTTACTATAATGTGTGTGCAAACGTCCGTGTACTTGCGTGTGTGTTGGTGTGTTTGTCCGCGTGTGCGTACGTGCGTGTTTGCGTGTGTGTGTGTGTTTCTTTGAATGCCTAAATTGAGAGATCGTGGGGTTGTGCGTAGACGGGGGCTTTCTACTAACTTTGCCAACGTCAGTGGACCTCCGAGCTAATCTCGAATCCGTGGAACATCACCTCTCTAACTTCCGTCCTAACTTTTTGCTTCGGTCTGAGACCCAGCTGGGCAAGGAGTTTTTCACTTACAATCTTAATGTCTCTACAACTTTTTTCACAATTTCCGACTTAATGGTGGAGTCTCTACCTATATTAACATTAACAAACACTCTTGTGACATGTCTCGTAAACTTAGAATTTCCAAATTTCGATGTTTTAAGGCTTAAAATCTACTTCCTACTACCACAATTATCTTGCGTTTCTGCTATTGCTCCCCCAATGGAACAGATTTTCTAGCTCTTTTTCAATATCTAACTAGTCCTCACGAGACTCTTACTTCTTCTCATCCAAATGCTGAAGCCCTCTATTTAGGGGATTTCAACGTACACCACAGAGTGGTTGGGTTCCTCTCATACTGATACAGGTGGAAAGAAGCCCAAATCATTCAGTATTCTCAACAAGCTGGAGCAGTTTAGACACTCATTCCAGATCATCTTACCATTTTTTTAACATTAACACACTTTATTAATGTTTCACCACTACTCCTTCTACATAAAAAATACACCATTTTCCCTCCTATCGGTAACTCTGACCATAATCTTATAGCTCTAAGTTATAATGCTTACTCTCCAAAAGATCCATTATGCCCTAAAAGTACTTTCCGGCACTTCAATGGGGATAATTGGGGGCAATGTGTTGCTTCTTTGCTAACTACCATTGTAATGAATCCTGCTTTGGCTTGGGGGATGCTTCGATCTCTGTTGAAAAGGTGAGGACCTTAATCGTCGATGGGATGAGCAGGTTCATTTCTTCAACTAAATCTTTTTCTTCTCAAAATCCATGGTTCGATGGCAACTGTTCTCTTGCCCTTCGGGAGAGAGAGAATACTTCTCCTTCTCCTATCACTCTTGCTAATTTTCATTCACCTCAGAATCCTTGCAGGGATGTTCTTCGACGAACTAAGCTTACTGTCACTAAAAGGAAGTGCAGTGACCTTCATGGTTCTCCTACTAATAAAAATCTCTTTAATAACTTCTGTAAATTTGTTTTTCCTTCTATTATTCACTCTGATGATTCTGTATAAGGCTAAGACTTCAGTTTTCTTTTTTCATTCAATTTCACCCTACTCGATTCTGGCTTAGTTCTTTCTACTCCTTCTCCTCTCAGGCGTCCCACATGATCAGGTGTATAGGATCTTGAAATCTATAAACGATAGGAAGGCCAGTGGTTCAGATTTCATTTCCCCTCGCGTTCTGAGTGTGTGTGTTTCCGAATTGGTGCCTGTCCTCGTTCAGCTCTACTCTCTATGCCTTAATACAAATACTTTTCCTCAGTGTTGAAAGCGCGCATTTGGTCAGCCGATCCCGAAAAAAAGAGCGCCTTCCAACTATCGACTTATAGATCTCACTTGCGTTCTTTCTATCTAAAATTTGGAGTCTCTTATATCATCAGTATGGCTTTCGACGCTCGAGGTCAAATGGTGATATACTTTTCTATTTCACCGATTTATGATCTTCTGCTCATAGGAACTTCGAGGAGTCTTGTGTGATGGCGCTTGACATATCCAAGGGTTTGGACCGGGTATGTCATGCGTCACTGCTTTCTAAGCTCAATTTACGATTCTATATTCTTACTGATATGGATGGGATTTCCCGGTGGAGTAAAGGCAACCTTGTGAAATTCAACTCTTTAAAAACTCAACTTATTCACATCTTCCTCTCAAAAACACCTCCCAACATTACTATCTTCTTCAATGGCTCACGCGTCGCGTCTCAACTTTCTTGGTCTAATCATAAACAATAAATTGTCTTGGAAACCACATATCACAATGGTTGCTAAGGCGGACTCTAAGAAGCTGGGAAAGGAGTTTGAATACGATAATATTTCTTGAACCTAGCGTCCCGGCTACGAAAAGCAAGAAATGAAGCCTAATTAAAAAGGTCTTCAAGGTTATTGCAAGTTACAGAATGCAGTATATGCCTCAATATCAAAATAAATCATATCGATTTTTACATTCTGCTCCTACTAAACATTAACCAATCCAAAAGAAATCAAAAGAGATACGAATAGTTTTTACAATAGTTTTTTCAATTAGTTTGCAGCATAAAAAGGCAAGAACACCCCTCGCCGAAAGCAGGGGCGGTAAGAAATAGCGTGTTATAGAGAAGAGGCAGAAGCTGTTTGGGAGAAATGAGAGGCAAATAAATTTAGTTAGAATTGAGAAAAGGAGGTAGTTGGCTTTTTCTCCTAGTCGATCAGAAATAATCATATGGAATTTCCCATTCTATATAATGTTATCGACAAAGAACTAGTATGGAAGTTCAACAGTTGTTTTTTTCAAACTACAGGAAAGCAATTGTTTTTAGCAACAACTGAAATTCACGAGAGGCAAGATCGTATTGAATAAAACCATGAAGACTCATAGTTAATTTAATAACGAGTTCAAACTATATATACAGGATGATTCAAAATTATGGTAAAAATTTTTGGTAACTGATAAGACATGCAAAAATAAAGGTAAAAGTTCCTATAAAGGTATGACGTAAATGTGCTTAGTTTACCGTCTGGCTGTCTGTATGTGTTTGTTACAAAATACTAAATATTTTGTATCTGCGAAAGCAAGTAAGTTACAAACTCTAAATTTGGGATTGTTGACCAAAACAACCAACTACCGTATAAATGCACTGTCTGTTTGTGTTACGCATTACTTTGTAACTCATTGACTGTGTGTGTGTCTCTTACGTGTTTATTTCGTTATTGAATATGGAACGTAATTACCACGTGTATTCATACTCTGAACTAGCTGACATGCATTTAATATATGGGATGGAACACTGCAATAGTTCTGCAGCAAGACGTTTGTACCAAGAGAAATATCCCAATCGAATTTGTCCAAACGCAAGGTTTTTTGCCACTATTCATCAACGCCTGTCTGAAACAGGTTATTTGCAGTCCAAAGAGCACACTAATGCAGGCAGACCCCGATCTACTTGGACTGTTGATTTAGAAGAATTAGTTCTTAATGAAATATCTGAAATCCTGAAAAGAACACGCGAAAATTGTCACTACAGCTTAATTCGAACCAATCTAGTATTTGGATGTTACTGCACGAGCAACAGTTACACCCGTACCACGTCCAACAGGTGCATACTCTATTGCCACGTGACTGTGCTCCTCGTGTTTTGTCAATGGTTTTTGGACAAATGTATTGACCTAAACTTTTTATCGAAGGTTTTATTTACCGACGAGGCTCACTTTACAAGAACAGCTATCGTTAACGTTCATAACGAACACATTTGGGCAGACGAGAATCCTCATGCCATCAAACAGAATCGTTCACAACATCAGTTTTCAGTAAACATTTGGGCAGGAATTTTAAATGGTTCGAGCTTCCTCCCAGGCTTAATGGCATAATCTACTTAAACTTTTTGAAACATGAGCTCCGTACCTTGCTTGATGATGTACCTCTTCAGTTGCGCCACAACATGTGGCTTATGCATGATGGGCTTCTGCACAGTTTAGTGCTGCAGTACGTGAACACCTGAATGACACCTTTCCCAATCAATGGACAGGTCGAGGTGGCCCAGTTCCGTGGCCAGCAAGGTCACCAGACCTAAATCCTTTGGATTATATTACCTTTGGGGACATTCAAAGACCTTAGTATAATCTTCTCCAATCGACACCGTTGAAGACCTACGATTAAGGGTTATGAACGGAATTGAAACGATCAAACAGACTCCTGGAATATTTGAACGGGTCCGACAATCGATGAGAAGACGCCTGGACTCGTTGGGAACAACGGAGGTCATTTTCAACATCATCTTTAGTTTTTTTTTATATCATTTGTAGGTGCTTTAGATACAGTATGTTTATGTTGTACAAAATTAAACTTATCATACAATAATATGTTTATTTACACCTGCTATTCCGAATGAGTTATTCGTACCTCAAATACTTTTAACGTCCGCCATTTTTAAATTTAGAGTTTGTAACTTACTTGGTTTCGTAGATACAAAATATTTAGTAACAAACACATACAGACAGCCAAGACGGAAAACTAAGCACATTACGTCATACTTTTATAGGAACTTTTTTACCTTTATTTTTGCCTGTCTTATCAGTTACCAAAAAGTTTTACCAGAATTTTGAATCACCCTATATATATATATATATATATATATATATATATATATATATATATATATATATATATATATATATATATATATATATATATATATATATATATATATATATATATATATATATATATATATATAATTCGGTTGCCTTAGAGTGGATGCCTTAGAAATAGTAAGAAAAATGAAAAAAGAGTAAGATTAACCAGAAAAGAAAGGCCAAGAAATAAGAGCAAACCCTGTAAAATATTAAGAAGAATTTAAAGGTTTTATGAGAGAATGGTTACAGAATGAAAATGCAAAGTATAGATTTATAAGTAATGAAATCGAATAACAGTTTTGCCTCCAGTAAATTATATCACTCGTGAAATTCAAGTAAACGAAGAAATCGAGAAATCAAGGAAAGAAACAAGATTATGATGATTGTAGTAACGTCATCCGAGTCATTCTCCACAGAAAAAAAATTTGCTAGATTTAAATCAACTGACCAATCACAGACGGAAATTGTTTGAAACCACAATTACGTTAGAGACCTCGCAAA
>SEYY01015184.1:75000-145000 GCA_009176605.1 Armadillidium nasatum | reverse complement strand
GTTTACACAGAAAGTTTGAAAGACCGATATGGCTTCGTCTATTTTTGGCAAATTTTTTTCTCAAAAAAGTGCTATTTCGAATAAAACGCGTGAACCTAAATCACGTTATATAATTTATAAAATTCGTTCCTCGTTTGACTGGTCATATCTCAGTAAATATTTGGAGTTATGAAAAGCTAATTACATTTTTGGAATCTGCATATTATTATCTATAAAAATATACCAAAAACATTTTTAAAATTTTTAAAAAAATTATTTTTTTGCAGTTGCCATATATCGCCAAATTCAAGGTCATTCGACAAGTGTTACTTCAAAAGTCTTTTTCTCAGGATCTACTAAGAATTAGAAAAAAACTAATTACAGATTTGGAATCAGTATAGATTTTACTAAATCTCTGATGAAAAAAAAAGGAAAATTTTTTACCCCAAAAAATTGGGGGAAAAGACCCCTTTACAGATTTTTTGAGTGGTCAGACCTCCGTAACCATTTGGAATTATGAAAACTAATTACAGATTTTGAATCAGGAGGATATTTTCTATAAGAATATTTCAAAAAAGTTTAAAAATTAAAAAAATTAAAAATTTCCTTTGAGAGTGATTTGCCGACATTTTCAAGAGTGTTGACAGGTGTCACTTGAAAAGTCTTTTTCTCAGGAACCGTTTGGAATTAGGAAAAACTACATACAGATTTGGAATCAGCATAGATTTTACTATAAAATTTATGAAAAAATAAATAAAAATATTTCCCCCGAAAAGTTAGGGTCTCTATTGAGGGGGGTCCCCCCCTTTGAGATTTTTTTAGCGGTCATATCTCGTCAACCATTTGGAAATATGCAAAACTAATTACATATTTGGAATCAGGAGAAAATTTGCTATTAGAATATTAAAAACAACTTTTAAAGACTCCTCACCATAAAAAAATGCATGGCATACGCACATTTAACATTTTCAAGGTCATTCGACGGGTGTCACTTTAAAAGTCTTTTTCTCAGGAACCGCTTGGAATTTTAAAAATCTGATTACAGATTTGGAATTGGCATACAATCTACTTTAAAAGTGACGTAAAACAAGTTTACTAATAAATTACCCCCCCCCTCCCCATAAAAAGGAAGAACATGCGCATGGAGGGTCCCCTTAGCACCAAATATACCGAATATTGAGTAACCTCTACTTCCCTCCCCCGTATACGTTAGTTTAAAATTGTAGAATTTTCTTTTTAACCTACACTTCTATTTTACAATATTTGTTTTTTTTTATTCATTAATTTGTATATTATTTGTTTCTACCTTTACGAAACCAAATTTTACTATAATTACCAGTGCTTGAGTAGCTTCTCATTCTTTTTTAACTAAATAAAAGCTGCCAACCTTTCATTTTCACTTAGCGTTATTTGAGTTATAATTATAAGTTACTAAATTATAAATAGAACTAATAGTTATGGTTGTGAGTTTGAAAAATAATTAAATAGTAATTATGAAGCTGAATTAGGAAAGATGAAAGATGGCAGTTTGAAGTAATTAAAGCAAGAGATTCGAAACGTCCATTAATTTAAAGAACACGTAAAAAGAAATCTCGAATTTGAAAAATCATGAAATTATATATATATATATATATATATATATATATATATATATATATATATATATATATATATATATATATATATATATATATATATATATATATATATATATATATATATATACTAGGGTGACGGTGTTTTCAAGCTACATCCCTGTGTAGTTTCATTTTCTGAAAAATACTCTGTATAAAATTGCAAGTTCAATCTGACAAAGGGAAATGGTGCCCCTGGGACCTTAAAAATCATAAAATCACAGAAAAATTCAATGATTTTGATTATCATGCGATATACAAATTA
Source organism: Armadillidium nasatum (assembly GCA_009176605.1). Taxonomy (NCBI): domain Eukaryota; kingdom Metazoa; phylum Arthropoda; class Malacostraca; order Isopoda; family Armadillidiidae; genus Armadillidium; species Armadillidium nasatum. The sequence continues at coordinate 143,122 of SEYY01015184.1, read as the reverse complement.
TATGCAATACTTCAGCGATGACAAAAGTATAGTAAATAAGAATACAATAGTAACAGTCTTATCCCAAACTGACGTCATACTCTTCAGAGAATGAGATGAGAGAGCACAGCTCCCAGCATATTTCGAAAAAGGGGTATAAACGGCCGATATTTATCTCGGGAACAAAAGTTTCTCTTGGAATTCGAACGTTCATGATAGAATGTTATCTGTTCGTTTGTTTGAGAAAAATATATTTACTAGGATATTACTGTCACGATATAAGTGCATGTAAATTGATATCAAATAAGCAAGTGTTAAGTGTATTATTTTCCAATTTCCGTGAGGTTTACTGTACATGAAAGTGCCAGACTAGCTTTACAGAGTGTGGAGCTTTTTTTGGAAAAAAAACACGAATTCCAACTGAGGATATCAGAAACAGCATCCCAAAAGTAGAAGAATGGAGACAAATACAAAAGCATGTAGGTAGATTATCTGAAGCTCATAAAGAGGAAGCTGAAATTTAAAGGAAACCAGTTTCTGCTTGGCATTGCACATGTAAACGCTTTTGACATGATTGCTATTGAAGTATAGAAGCAGTTTTTGACTAAACGTTAAAAGGCCGCCAGAATTCATATACGGAAGTGATTACGAGGAACTTGAAAGAAAGAAGTGTTGAACGAGAGAAAGTGATCGTGAACATGAACTATTACGAAAGTAATGAATCACAGAAGAAAAAAAAAAAAAATCAAGAACTGACATATTTTGTACATTAATGCTTTATTTGATTTAGTATCACTGAATTTCTCCTTTTTTTTACAGAGCAAACTGTCGAATTAAAGTAGTCATTATCCTCAGGCAGGAGTGTAGAATCAAATTCCATTGTAGTATCAGTTAGTGGAAAGTTAACTGGTTATTATATTATTTTGTCAATTGATTACTATATTTTTTTGTGTTAGAATATCCTCTCTCACAAAATATGGAAGTATCACGAAAAACAAACAGGAAGTCTCCATAAATTTGCTAAAGTATTGGTTTTCGATACGACAACAAAGAACACTGGAGGTTTTAGAAGTGCGTGTATTTTGATAGAAGATATTTTAGAAAAAGATCTTCTCTATCTGCCTTGTAGACATCAAATATATGAAATTCTTAGAACCGTTTTCGAGGAAAAGATAAGTAAAACTACAGGTCAGACTGTATTAACCTTTAAAAGATTTTAAAATGTGTAGTCTGGTATCAATGTTCATAATTACCGACCAAGGATTGAAAGCAAAAAGATCAAGGAACACTTGAATCAGATATATACATATATATTAATAGATATACTATCTTTGACGAAGCAACATCTCGTGGAATCGTGAAATATCTTTCAATGTTTCAAGGGCAATCCATCATGTGAGGTGAATGGCAAAAGCTATTTATTACATGATAATCTTTCATTTTCATTGTGAATTTGTATTATTATCACAAAAGGAGAACGCAATATGTGATATGTGTATTTTTCGTCAGTGTGTATGTTGAATCATGGTTTTCTGCACCTTCTGCTGCAAAAGCACAATATTTGGATTTTAGGTTTCTTTCGAAACTGTTTGAACACAAGCTATCGCTCATAGCATCTTCGTGATGCTTTACAAAAACTAAGGAAACATTTATGGTGTTCGAGCTCTGAAGTGGTTGCATTAGCTTTCTTTGATCCACATTTATCATGTAAATCAAAAACGAAAATGGTAAATTCTTTGAATCGCGAGATAGGACCTTCAAAGGAAAATAAAATGCTAAAACAATTAGGAATCGAAAATCTCAAAAAATTATTAATAACTAAATTGAACAATTCGTTTCAATCAAAACTAGATGATATATCGAATGGTTTGACCTGAATGATGCTTCCGTAAGTCAGATCTATTGACGTGGCATAAAAATGAAGTTTTGTAAAAGGTCTGAAATTAGTAAATAAATTGAAAGTCGTAATTTATTCAGTTGTGAGAGGTGTCAAGCTTATGGAAGATTTATAATAAATTCCTACCAAAAATGAGCAACATAAACAGTATGTGCTTCAGGTTGTAAGAGATTACTGCAGCAACTTTCCATGTAATAAAAAAGAAAATCTCAACGACAAACTTTTTAGTGCAAATAAGCAATTTTTATTCACATCTTTCACTGAAAGTATTAGTCGTACTAAATTGGCCAACGATAATATGTGCAACTGTCCACGTTTAATAGATCTACAACTTGGGTGCAATTTATTTCTTCATATAATTAATATGTCAATAGATAAACAAAACAAAAACAAAAAAAAGAAAAAGAAAAAAAAGGGATTCTTTCCTTTGACATTTTCATTTCTCCGACTTTGAAGGTCCCATGGGCACCCCTTCCCATTATCCAATTGAGCTCAAATTTTACAAAGATGTTTAAAAAAAAAAAAAGATGGAACCAAATATGGTGGGGCGAAGAAAATTCTAAAAAAAAAAAAATAAAAAAAAATATATATATATATATATATATATATATATATATATATATATATATATATATATATATATATATATATATATATATATATATATATATATATATATATATATATATATATATATATATATATATATATATATATATATATCTGCAGCCGGCTTGTCCTGATGATGCACGGTCTATTTTTTCATTAATTTCTGCAACATTCGCGGTCTACACTCCAATTTCCAATTTTTTGAACATCACCTCTCTTCTAGTCATTTTGCCCAAAACTCAGATGTTTGAGCGTTCTGATAGCCAAACGCTATTCTGTTTCCTCCTACTGTCTCTATCCTCAATTTTCAGCCAAAGGCGGTTGTTGTGCGTATGTGTGCAACGATATCGTTTGTTCTCGTGTCTCTAATTTGGAATCTTCCGAATTTTCCACCTTATGGCTTAGGCTCTCTTGCCATTCTACGACAAAATTCATTTATTCTGTTTATTTATCTCCTAATTCTACTGACTATCCAAAATTCTTCGACTATTTAAATTCCAAAATAGAGAACATTCTCTCTTTATCTCCTTTCGCTGAAATCATTATATCCGATCACCTTCCTATCTCTGTATCCTCTTCTATCTCTACAAGTCTTCCACAGGAAAAAAAAACCCTTACATTGAAAGGAAATGTTTGAGGCATTTTGGTGCTGCAAACTGGTCGGACTTGCTGTCGTACTTTTTTGATTTCCCGTGGAATGATTATTGCTTCCGTGGGAAGGGTCCCTCGGAGTGTTCAGAACGCATTACAAAGGTGATTCTCTGTGGCATGGAGAGGCGTACATTCCATTTTCTTTCCTTTCTACTAAACCTAACAAACCTTGGTTTAACTCTGCTTGTTCTCGCGCTATCCGCCGCAGGGATGCTGCCTTCAGGGATTATCATTGCTTAAAACTCCAGAACCTCACGCAACTTATATTTCATCCAGGAATTGTGCAAAATCTATCCTTCGAAAACACTAAAAACTTTTATCCGTAAAAAATGCAATAATCTTTCTGATTCCTCCTCTTCACGCCCTTTCTGGCATTTTAGATGACGAGGCATTTGGCTATTTTTTTTTTATTCCCTACCTGTTAACTTAAACTAACTACAAAACCAAATCATAAATTTTTTCTCAAAAGATCTCTGACTACCCTACAAATGACCGAGTTATGGGCAAGTTTTGTTTACACTCCAAGATACTGCGTTTCACCGGACTAAGTTTTGGGGCCCACTCCCAGCCATCCTCAGGCAGCCAAAGATCCCCTACTCACTACTAAAAACTAAGGTACACTGTGGGATAGGTTCAGAGTGAGCGGAAGTAACCCGCAAGATACTTCGGCTCCTACCACATAGAACTGGAAACTAACCCCAGTTCCCAGCAGCTTGCTTGAAGAAGCGTAATGTGCGAATGGAGCCTTCCAAGTTCTTAACTTCAGGCAGCTTGATGATACCTAGCATTCCTATGCTCCTGGGAAATCGATGAGTTCTCGGAGCCGTGTCACCCCTCCAGTTCATGACCAGGGCCTCCGTAGAGACCTGGCCACAACCTGAGGTAACACGGACCCACGAGGCTATCTCTTCAGTAGCATAGTAATTAACCTTAAGTTGATAAACCGCCTCCATCCTTGCAGCGTGGGCATCGGCGCATATAGTAGTATCAATTACATACGCCTTGTCCTGACGCCAACAGACGATGTCAGGACGTCTGATGCCCGCCGCTGTTGCGATGGTAGGCTCAAGGATGGAGGCGTAACCTTTCCTACCTAATTAATCTTTTAGGGCCTGATTGACAGCATCGTGTCTAAGTATCCGATGTTGAGATGTGTGAGGGCACTCCTGGAGGATGTGACCCAGGGTCTTTGTCTTATGACAGCCTAAGTTACAGGAGATGTCTTGTGCATTCCTAGCTCTGCCCCTGGTGGATCTTTCTCTTGTAGCAACCAGCCCCAACCTGATCTTAACAGCCTCGACGTACTCGGCCCCTTTCATGAGCCGAGTACCGTCAAGTATCCATTTGTAACAGGCTGGTTGCTTCTGAGCTTCCGCCAGGCCGTACCCATCACAGAAGTCCGTAACCCTCTCCCTTCTTGCGACTCTTGAGGAGGGAACCTTGATGGAATCGGCTACCCCCTCCCAAAAGCCGCCTCTCGCTCGCAAACTTTCCCGAATACCACCAAGAATCGCAAGGACTTTGTCGGACAGCTGAGCCACGGCTAAGCCCCCCCTCGCCAGGATGTTTGTGGAACATGGGCACGGGCGTGTCGGAAGGCAGATGGAGGATCTTCCTAACAGCCGCCCGTACCCCTCTATCCATATTGCGAAGGAGGCCTATCGAGACTCGCTGATGCACTAGCTGGTAATAGTACCTCGGCAGAAGATACACTCTAATGAGTAGCATCTTCTGCTGAGGCTTTAACGCAGCCCCTGCTATCTTTTTAAGGGCATCCAAAAAGGAGGCGCCTAACCACTTCTTGGGTCCGGAACTCCCCATCTCAACACCGAGGTACTTGTACACTCCATCCCAGGGGATGATAGGCAATTCCTAATCATTGATCAGGAAAGGCCTATAATCCCCTAAGACTTTCTTGCTGCGACCAAACCACTTTACCGGATGTTGCACATTTGTTGATTCCAAGTGTCAGGCCCAACCTTTCCGCTCTATTCACCAGTAGCCTAAGGTTGGTCTGGAGACCCTCTCGCGAGGACGCCACGAGGATCAGGTCGTTCGCGTAGGCCAGTGCACTGACTCGCTTGCCATGGATGTTTACTCCCAGATGTTGGTTGAGACCAACGAGGACATAGTCAATCATTAGATTGAACAAGGTAGGAGACAGGGGGTCTCCCTGAAGGAATCCCCTACCTTGTTCAAACCATTCCCCTCCCAAAGTTAACCTAACTTTACTGTAGAGCCCCCGCAGGTATCCAAAGGAGACGAGGGGGAAAACCTACGTCTTCCAAGATTCCGAGAAGTACATTGTGATTCACGGAATCGAAGGCCTTACGAAAGTCCAGGAAAGCCACATAAGTGGAGCATTTCCTGGACTTTACGGTCTCCAAGATATTCTTCAAGAGGAAGACGTTCTCAGAAGTCCCCCTCCCCTCCATGAACCCTGCCTCGTGCTCTTCGTTCTGAATAACACAGTCTCTTAACCAAAACTCTATGTAGCAACCTAACAACAACAGGGAGGACTGTGATCGGACGAAAGTCCCCCTGCTGCTGCGGATTGTTCCCCTTTGGGATAAGGGTAATCCGACCCCTGAGAATGGCTTCAGGACCCCATTGGAAGACTCCATTGACCACCCTCAGAAGGTCTTCCTTCCTGACATGACTGATATCCTCGATGGACATCCCATCCAAACCCCTTGCCGTGAACGGGTCCGTCTGCCGGATAGCCCAATCTAACTCTTCTTCGGTGATGCAACGATTCATCCCCCCAAAATCTACATCAAGATGACGCAGATAGAGCGGAAATGCATCGTGCACCCTATCCTTCTGTTTCTGAAACACAAAGTATTCCTTCTATTGCCTCTTTACTTCCTCTGATGGTGTCACTCTCTCAACGAAAGCATTTCGGTTTGTTATAAACTTAAAAGCTTCCGCTTTGTCTTGGAAGTAAAGAATTGTGTCTTTTTATACAATTGCTTCCTCTGCGTCCGGTTGTTAGGCAGAGGTTCTTCTTCCGGCCTGATGTTAACATTCTGATTGGGCTCCTGACAAACGAAACCACAACCCACAAGCAGTTGGCTTAGATCGGCAAGTTCTATTTCCTGGAAAGGAATGTCTCCGTGCTCCTGGTCCACACGAACGAACCCTTCCCCCGCCTCTCCCACATCTTCCTCAACCAGGATCTCCATTCTACCCCCCCTTGCCTCATCTCTTTCCCTTCGAAGTTGTTGTACAATGTCCCTGTAGGACTGATGCCTGCGTTTGCCTTTGATGCTCTCAAATGACCGCAAGGGAAAAGCCAGATGCAGCTCCTGGTTAAGGTTTGCCACACCTCTCTCCTTCAACTCAATCTCCTTTCCAGCCAACAAATAGACTTCCTCACCACTCCATCTCGGTTTTCTGCTTACATTCTCGTTTCGCACTTCTTCAACAATCTGTCTGTGTGCGTGATGACGATGCACTCCAAGACCCGTACGCGAGGTGAATTGCCTCGCGCAATTGGGACATGTGAACTCCACCATACTTTACAGTTCTCTCCCACAGAGCACACCCTCAGAAAGATAAACTTTTCTTACGAGGGAGATGTTAAGTGAGGAGTAGATATAGTTACTCTGTGGTTGGTGGCCAAAGATTTAGCACCTCAAATTTGGATCAACCCAAGTTACAAGGTCTTTGGCTTAACTTTGCCACTTAGAAGGATACAAAAATTGAATTCCCAGCGGGACCACGAGGAGGTCTTTGGACGTAACTGTGCTGTCTTATAATGGCACTAGAAAATCTTGCAAACTTATAGCGTCACCACAAGAAAGTCATAGTTACTCCCGAGAAGCTTTCCGGGGGTGCCAGATTTAGCTACTTTTCGAAAAATCTGGCAACCTAAGCCAAACGGGATTTTGATTTGCAAGGCAAATCACTCCGCTCAAATTTACCTCACGCTCTTTCCTGACACCATTTTGGAGGGTTCATCCCATTGAAATTGGCCTCAAGTCTGGGGAAGGGAGCCCCGTGAACCCCCAAAAATGGTATCAGGAAGTTGCCTGAGTTTGCAAAATCGCTGCGTTCACCTCACTCTCTTTCCTGACCATTTTCTTTGCGGTGCAGACCGGCTGAAATTGACTCAAATCTTGGGTTCCAGGGGTCCGTGAACCGACAAAGAAAAGGTCTGGAAGGTCCCTGAGAATGCAGGATTGAACGCAAATGCAGAAAAGACCGTTATGGACAGGTTGCCAGATTTTTCGAAAAGTAGTTAAATCTGGCACCCCCGGAAAGCGCGTCCCTTACTACTCCCAGCACTTTTTCTGTTTTTCATTAATGACATATCTGCTGTTACTTCATCTCCTATCCACTCCTATGCTGATGACTCCATCCTGCATTATTCCTTTCAATTTGAAGGGCACTCCTCCCAACAGCAATTCTTAGAAGCAAGGAAGGTAGCATTGGAGTAACTGACCTCTGATCTTTCTCGTATTTCAAATTGGGGCAAAGAAAACATGGTCGTTTTCAATGCCTCAAAAACTCAATTTCCCCATCTTTCTACTCGACACAATCTTCCACACAACTATGATATATTCTTTGAAAATACACAACTCAACCCTTCATCTCTCCTTAATATTCTCGGTGTTTCTTTTTCTCGTGATCTTTCTTGGAAAGATCACATTACTTCTCTTTCTAAACAAGTTTCTAAAGAGGTTAGATGTTCTGAGGCGCCTTCGGAATTTCTTCACTCCACCCCAGTGTTCGCCCCTGTATGGAGTATGCGTCACACATCTGGGTGGTACCATTCCACTCATACAGCTCTCCTTGATAAGGTGAAGTCTAGGGCTTTTCGTTTTATCAACCCTTCTGCTCTACTCGATATAATTTAACTCTTCTGCTCTCACTAATTCTCTAAAGGCTCTTCTGCCCGTCGAACTGTTGCATCACTCTCTATACTATCGCTATTACAATGAACACTGCTCTTCTGAACTCTCTCGTCGCATACCTCCTCCATTGAGAAGGGCTTATGCGACACGCCTTCCTTCACTCTCTCATCCTTTCTGTGTCCAACTCTCCCACCCCAGACTTAACCGCTATGCTCACTCTTACATGTACTCTTCTGGTAAAGTCTGGAACACACTCCCTTCATCTATTTTCCCAACTTCCTATGATTTACACACCTTTATACGCCGGGTATGAGGACATGTGGCCTTTTAAATTGACCCGATTTCTGGATTGTTCCCTAACTCTGGCTGCAACCTGGTAGGCCTCTGGCCTTTGCCCACCAGAGGTAATATATAAAAAAACTAATAAATAAAAAAATTTAGGCTTAAGTTAAGAAGTTGTCTGCCTTGTATATCGATATTTTAAAATTTCCCTCGATCGGCTAGGCCTGTATCACACGGCAAACTTCGGTCGTTCATATATATATATATGGTTTAGGTGTAAATTGTTTCTGACTTTCGATATTTTTTGTATCGATATTTTTTATGTCGATATTTTATTTTTTTTTTTTTTTTATTTTTTATTTTTTTTTTTTATAATTTTTTTGTTGTTTTTTTGTATATTTTTTTTTTAATAACGTTCTTGTGTAGGTTAGGCCTCTTTTACGGCAACTTCTTGTGTAGGTCAGGCCTCTTTTACGGCAACTTCGGTAGTTTAGGTTATGATAAGTCGAATTAGGTTCTGCTAGAAAAATAAGTAATAATAATTGTGTGTATGTCTGATATAATAGGGCCGTAGCCCTCTAATTCTCGGCATGTTTACGTTAGGCCTCTTCGATATTTTCGATTATTGATATTTTCTGACAGTCGAAAGTCAGAAACAATCTACACCTTTACCTATATATATATATATATATATATATATATATATATATATATATATATATATATATATATATATATATATATATATATATATATATATATATATATATATATATAGGCTTAGGTGGAGATTGTTTCTGAGTTTCGATATTTTTTATATCGATATTTTTTTATGTCAATATTTCTGATTAATCGATATTTTCATACCTATACTTAGCCTTAGGCTACTATGTCGTGCAAACGTTCTTGTGTACGTTAGGTCTCTTTTACGGCAAATTCTTGTGTAGGTTAGGCCTCTTTTTACGGCAATTTCGGTAGTTCAGGTTATGATAAGTCGAATTAGGTTCTGCTAGAAAAGTAAGTAATAATAATTGTGTCTATGTCTAGTAATAGTACCTCGTACCTCTGACAACTCTCTTGTTTACGATAGGCTTCTCCGATATTTTCGATTTTCGATATTTTTTAACAATCGAAACTCAGAAACAATCTCCACCTTTACCATATATATATATATATATATATATATATATATAATATATATATATATATATATATATATATATATATATATATATAATATAAGTCGAACTATGTGCGCTAGAAAACTAAATAATAATAATACAAATATCAAAAAAAAAAAAAAATTTGCATTGATATATCAATGTTTTCATTTATCGATATTTCCATTTATCGATATTTCTATATATCGATATTTTTATATATATCGGAGGTCAGAAAACTTCTCAACCTTTACCATATATATATATATATATATATATATATATATATATATATATATATATATATATATATATATATATATATATATATATATATATATATATATATATATATTATGAAAATTAGGGGAATGTCTTCCCTAATCCTCACAAGGAGCAGTGCAAAAAATAAAATATTCTTTACGTCGTACACCGCGAAATATAAATAATAATAATAATAATAATAATAATAATAATAATAAAAACGATAATAATAATAGTAATAGTCTCAAAATGGCCGTACACCTCGAAGGAACTTTAGCAGAAACTGATCTTAATGTATAAGTTTCAGTTACTGTATTTTGACGATTTATTTAGTTGGAGAAAATTTCCTTCTCCGTCACAGTTCGAAGAATGTTCCCTCGTATGTGTACGTCCAAGCTTTTATAATAATTGAGAGACGATGTTAACGATGTTAAAGTAACCTTTTAGTTATTGACGAATTCGATCTTGTGCTTTCCTCAGAGGGAGACTATTAAGACTCAATCTTTAGAAGATAAGTTATTTACTTTTTAGCAACAAGATGAAATATAACGATTCACAAATACACAGAATTAACGAAATATAAATTTTATCGTATGGGAGAGAATATGTTTATTCTTCCGAATTTGCATAAAAATGTGTACTTGCTTTTTCTCTCTTTGATGAAAATGAGCTTTTGATCTGGCGGTCAAAATTAGAACTATTCCTTCAAGGTGGCCAGATTGAGACTGATAAATATAGTGATAAAATAGATAAATACTGATACAGTTTTTATATATATATAGGTCAGACTTCGGTTTAAATTAGTTACATAATTAAAAAAACTACTGAACGTACGTAAAAAAGATTATATTTTTATATTCTCACACACACACACAAAAAAAAAAAAAAATAATAATAATAATAATAAATTTGTTTCATGAAAAAAAATGCAAAAAATTTAGTTTTCGAAAATCATTCACCAAAAATCTTCAATGGGCCAAAAAAAAATAAAGAAGCAATACATTTTTACTTTTATTAAGATTTATTAATTAGGATGGGTTTTGAAGCAATATTTATTTCTTCATCAAAAGATAAGAATGATACTTCTTTTCTTGACGATTTAAGGTCAAAGTAGTTTTGTAGTTTGAGATCAATAAATGGCGAAATTACGAAATTACCGCTTTGTTAAGTTAAAGCGTAGCTAACTCGAAATTCACACCCCGGGTTTATATTTACGACATAAGATATTCACTATCACTTTCGCAACACTGCAAGAATTAATCGCATTTGAAATATTTGTAAACACAATAAAGATGACAAATTAATATAGGAGCACAGATATAAAATTCCCTTCCCCTTATTTCAAAATCAATAAGAAAAAAAATCACAGGAAGAAATTTTCAACAGAACCATACTGTACAATTTTTTCCATTAAGACTGCCAAAATTTGACTTGAGTTTTGCGCTTAGAAAAAGGTTAACTAAAGGCAAAGTGTCTCATCTTTTCAATTTGACCCAGACTTTGGGTTAATTTGAACTTTTAATTTCAAAAAACTCGATCGACATTTCATACCCGAACATATTTTAAAATATAAAGTGAATTATTCACAGCAATATATATATATATATATATATATATATATATATATATATATATATATATATATATATATATATATATATATATATATATATATATATATATATATATATATATATATATATATATAATTTATTTATTTTATTTCATTATCACCTTTCCCACTATTGTTGGACTTTAATTGGCGTAATCCATTAGTAGAGTTTAGGAGTGTTGTTCAAATTCCGGAATTATTATATATAAATAATATTAAACATTGTACGTATATATATATATATATATATATATATATATATATATATATATATATATATATATATATATATATATATATATATATATATATATATATATATATATATATATATATATGTGTGTGTGTGTACGTGTGTGCGTGCGTATGTGTGTGTTTTTATTATGAAATGTTTTAGGTACTACGATGGGTATTTAACGATTGTTTCTCTATATTTCGATTTAAATAAATGTATTTTCCTGAATTAAATTCCCCCCAATTCACGTATGAAGCGTAGACACGTTTGAGACTGCTCCAAATATATATATATATATATATATATATATATATATATATATATATATATATATATATATATATATATATATATATATATATATATATATATATATATATATATATATATATATAAGAACCCTTTACTCCAATATATAAGTTAATTTCAGAACTTTGTTTATTAAATTTTTAATAATTTAAATATGTTCAGATTTCACGAATTTGCAAATTCGAAATTTCTTTCTATATTTTTATAAATAAAAAATAAATACATTTCGAGTTTATTTTCAATTACAACAAAATCTCAGCAGTTGGAGAATCTCGATCCTGCTACATAATTACTTAACATTATCCTATTTAAACTACATTAATTTATTAATTTTAACCCAAATAGTACAAAAAAAAAAAAAAAAAAAATGGTGGAAGTAAGAAATATGTGTATTACCCCAGTTTATGCCATTGCAACTTCTAGGGTCTATAACCATACTCTCTTTTAATCATTTTATAACTTTTTAAAAATATTTTGCTTAATATTAGTTAGTTTCAAAGAATATGAATTAAACAAATGTTGTTGTACTCACAGTCTAAATTTTTCGTTCCACTTTGGATTGAGCGTATGGGACCTGACTGACGTTGCGCGGATGATTTTTGCGGGAATGGCGTTGCTCAAAGAATCTCTTTGTTCACGGCTATCCTTCTTTGCGTCGATTGTTTTTCTTTTGAAGCTCAGCCCTCGAAAACTGTCAATAAAAATATATATATATATATATATATATATATATATATATATATATATATATATATATATATATATATATATATATATATATATATATATATATATATATATATATATATATATATATATATATATAATAAGTGAGGAGAAACAAAGAAAACTAAAAATATTCAAGACGTTCTCTTCAAAGGTTTTAATAATTATATAGAGCAGGCCTTAATTAGGGATAAACGTTGGTCAGATTTTATAAATAGAAAAAAATGAACAAAAAAATCACTCCCTGCCCCCCCCACCAAAAAAAAAAAAAAGAAATTACACCAATTCTTGGACCCCACATTTCAAAGATGGGATGAAGAAAGAGAAGAAAACCCACCCAAGTTTAAACGTAACGCAAACTTCAAGTGAGGTTAGACGCAGGTTTCAAAGTGCAAAGGATAAAATAAAGCAAGAAAAGCAAATGAGGAAAAGGAACTCTACAAAACAGGTGAATAGAGAAAAAGATTATTAATGCTGTAAAATATGTACTTCATTGCTGAATGCAGTGTACACATTACACACACACACACACATATATATATATATATATATATATATATATATATATATATATATATATATATATATATATATATATATATATATATATATATATATATATATATATATATATATATATATATATATATATATCTCATAAAAAAAAATATTTTATATAAAAAACATTTATAGATTACGAAAATTTTATACTTTATAATCCGTATAAATCAAATTTGATGTCTTAAAAGAGAGATGAATCCTATCTTTAGAAGCAAGAGCAGTTCAATTTATTTTACCATCAGACCAAAATTAGTAAACTTTACTGTTTAAGTCTATAGGAAACCTTTATATTATTGACCAGTGAAATTATTAAAAACAATCCAATTTTAATTTAATATTTCAGCATTTGCAAAAAAGAGGCAGCTTAAACATTATCTTTTTTTTCGAATCTAAATGGAAGGAGATGCAAAAATTGTTTCCATCTTGTTCTTCAAGCAAATTTAAATAAGAAATATATTTTTATTTACTTTGATAATTCAGTTGAAGTTGATAAACTTGACTGAATCCAGGACAATGAAGTTGGATATATCATTAATGATTTTCATCACCTTATATTAAGGGGCTGAAAACCTTACCCTACTTATAGAATCTGTTTTCTATCAGATTAGTTGTGATAAACTAGAAATTTATCTGCACTGAGGAGAAAGTACTAGTATTGAGGCATAGAGAGAAAAGTTGAACGAGTAACGGAGCTAGCTCAGAGGCACACTCACTTAAAACTCGAGGAGGAATGCCATCCTGGCCGCTTGCCTTCCTGACGTTCATAGATTTCAGAAGCCCATGCACCTGATCAAGTGTAATCACAGGTAAAGGCATGGGACATCTTAGAGGAGAAGGAATAGGAGGAGGGTTGCCGGAGTCGTCCAGGGTTGAATTAGAAGAAAACAGGAATCCGAAAAGATTAGCCTTTTTAGTCGGAGTGTCAGCAACAGAACCATCAGAGCGGATAAGAGTAGGAAAGGAAGATTTACAGAAGTTGTTAGAGATGTTTTTGGCAAGAGGCCAGAAAGATTTATCAGAAGGAGAATTTAGGAGCTCAGCACACCTTCCTTTAGTGAATGCCTGCTTTGCTCTTCAAAGAATATCCCTGCAACGATTCCGGGCAGGGATATATATATATATATATATATATATATATATATATATATATATATATATATATATATATATATATATATATATATATATATATATATATATATATATATATATATAATATATATATTATATATAATTTTTTTTTTTTTTTTTTTTTTTTTTTTTTTAAAATTAGTTGTATATTTCTAATGTAAATAAATTAATAAATTTTTGAACACATATCTGCATTATACTTAATATGAATAGCCGAAGATATTTCAGTGCTGTAATATAGAATTGAGTTGAAAAAACAAAGTAAATGAAAAACAATATACAAAGATATTGAATATTTTAATAATTTGAAAATTTTGTTCTTTAAGAAAGAATTTTATTTTTTACCGGATATCCTGCCGGATAGTACAGTTATCTGATCAGATACTGAAAAAAAGGTGGATCGTAACTGGATATTCGGCCTATCCCTTGTGAGGACTGAATGATTTCAGTTGAAAAATCATCATTTTTTTACTTTTTTTCTATTTCAAACGATTTTTTTAAAAAATATTATATAAATATATATATATATATTATATATATATATATATATATATATATATATATATATATATATATATATATATATATATATATATATATATATATATATATATATATATATATATATATATATATATATATATATATATATATATAAATCAAAATTCGTCCCCAGGAAAGGTTATTAGCCCTGTAAGTAGGTTCATTAGAGGATGAACCAAGGGTTTCACTGGCCGATGGCAAACATCCGCTGGCTGGCCAGGTCTATCACGGATGCCGACTTTGATCCCACTAACAAGCAATCAACGCAGCTAGTGTACTTATTACGCATAAGTGGGTGAAGCTAAGCGGAAGTGGGAATAGCTCATATTCCTCACTCCGACCAGACCTCGAACCCTGAACCTCTCGCTTGCTAGGAAGTGCTCTATCGACTGAGCTACAGAGCTGCTTTATATATTATATATATATATATATATATATATATATATATATATATATATATATATATATATATATATATATATATATATATATATATATATATATATATATATATATATATATATATATTTTATACAAAACACCATATCCCGCATGATGCAGGGTGGAGTCAATTGCAGGAATTTGAAATTCCTGCAATCGTACATGGGAATAAAACCTGGTTAAAAGGGTTCCCAGTCCTTAGAACCATGCAAAGAACTAATTCTTCATCTGACTCGACTGCGACGAAATCATCATTCATTCATTATTGACCAGAGGTTACTACTAACTTAATTCTTTTTTTTTTTAATATTTAATTTTCCATTAATTGCCGAAAGTACTTTGCATCGAAAGATGTGTTGCTTCACAAAAAAAAAAAATTTTTTTTTTATAGAATTTCTTTTAATTTAATATTAAAAAAGTACTGAAATATAACGAAATATTAATTTTTTCTTTTACCTTTGATCAATAACATTCTTCAATAATAATTCGACAAACAAAACTGCAACTTCAGGGAGAAGATCTTGAAGCTTCATATCCAATAACCTTCTCTTCTCTTCTCTTCATTTCTCTTCACATATCTTTCATTCTCTTCCCTTTTCATTTCCTCTCTTCTCTTTTCCTCTTCTCTTCTTCTCTTCTCTTCTCTTCTCTTCTCTCCTCTCTCTCTTTTCTTCTCTTCTGACTTCCTTGTGATGTTCATGAACTTTTCTTCTTCCCATCTGCTTCCAAGCACATCCACTCACGACAGCAGCCGAATCATATATATATATATATATATATATATATATATATATATATATATATATATATATATATATATATATATATATATATATATATATATATATATATATATATATATATATATATATATATATATATATATATGATTGTTGGGTTTATTCTAGATTTGTTTATTTTCATTTATCATAAATATATTCATGTAACATTTTTAAACGTCAAAATTTACCTTTTCTGGTCATGTGAAACTGGATTTTTACCAAAACCAAAATGGCTTTTTAAAATATTAATTAAAAAAAAAAAAAAAAAAAAAAAAAAAAAAAAAAAAAAAAAAAAGTTTTATTAATTTTTAAAAAAAATTATTTGAGTTTCATTTCAAATATTGTTTAAATAACTTACATTTTAATAATGTTAATTTGCATTTCCCAGTAATAATTAGAATCCAAATTTTATGCAATTTTTAAGATTCCTTGCATATTTAGTGCATATATATATATATATATATATATATATATATATATATATATATATATATATATATATATATATATATATATATATATATATATATATATATATATATATATATATATATATATATATATATATATATGAAATGCCGATTTGTGGCGAATAAGTTAAACTCTTAAACTTCAGGAATTTTATTTAAAAAATTCATACTCTTTCAGCAATATTTATATTTATGATGATGATGATTATATATATATATATATATATATATATATATATATTATATATATATATATATATATATATATATATATATATATATATATATATATATATATATAGATTAGTTATATAAATTTATTAAAAAAGTTTGTGTGGAGCATTAAATTCGATATATAAAAAATTAATGTCTATAACAGATATAAATATTTTCTTTTCCTGGCAAGAACTTCATTAATAAATAATTTATTTATAACAGAAATTTTAATATATATATATATATATATATATATATATATATATATATATATATATATAATATATATATATATATATATATATATATATATATATATATATATATATATATATATATATATATATATAGCACCTTTATTTTAAGAAGCAAAACTTTTTTTTAAATAAGCGACAATTTTTATTGACAAAGAAAATACGTCTTTAAACTTTGTCTATTCCTGAAATAACAACAGAAACACATCGGAAAAAGAATAAAAAAAAAGACAAGGAAAAAAGGTAGAAAAACAAATACATACAACAGCATTTTTATAGTTTCGAAAAACAAGTAAAATTTATCATGGTTCTTTCTAATTTAAAAACTTAATATTGAAGTTAAATTGAGAACTGATTTTCAGAATATTTTCCACAGTACGGACTTCGACGTTAAGCTGAAAGTGAACAAGTCTTTCCTAGTCTTTATACTGGAGTATGCTCCATTAATTGCATACAAAAAATAGGAAAAACTCATCGTGTTGAGAAAATAAGAAAATTTTTCGATATGGGGGTGGGGGGGGAGGGGAAAGGGCGATATAAAAGGGTCAAATTATTAATTTTTCAAAACGAAGATATTGATATCAATATATCAAAAGCACGATGATCAAATGGGCCAAATTTTAGTCTTTTTTTTTGGTTGAAGAAAAGTTTAAATGTACTTAAAATGATTCAAGAATCAATTTAAATATTGCCTTAAATTAACGATATGCTTTTAATTCAACTCTATTTGAATTCTTATAAAAAGAAGTTGAATTCGTCAGAGAGAGTTGTGATGCGTTCAAGTAATTCTAATTATAAGAGGTTCTTGCCACCCAATTCCAAGCCAATGGTTTATTTATTAAAATATTCATTAATTTATTCATATAGTTTGTTTCTTTGTTTGTTTATAATAATTATTATTATTATTATTATTATTATTATTATTATTATTATTATTATTATTATTATGTGAAACAGCAACTGAATTATATAAAATCCTTTTATGATCTTTTTCTTTTTACTGCCTTTGAACAGTTCATAAAATTTATTTAATTTTTTTTTATTATTAATTACGTTTCATTTCAATTTGTTTTCACACGAGAGTTAAAAAATCATAAAAGTTTTTATTTTTATTTTTAAATCTTTTAATACCGTATTAAATCATGCTTCAAATAATATAGAAGAAAGAATATAAAATTTTTCTTAATTTTTTTTTTTTTTTTAACTTTAAATCTTTTAACTTGTTCATCTGTCTAAATGGAAGAAATATTATAACATAATTTGGTATATTATTCAAAGTCACAAATTGCCTCATTATCATTTATCATTCTAAGATTACGATTTCAGGTCTTTTTGATGTGTTAATGCGAAAAGCCTCAGTAATAAATCATCTTTAATTTTTGACAGACACAAAATTGTGTGAGGAAGTGTCACCCGAAATTGTAACGTAAATTCAGAGAAATTCACATTCCAATTTTTAGTGGGATTTATTTTATCCGTCGTAAAAGGGGAATCTCGACCATGGTAAAATAAAAAGAAAAGAGATTCCGCAAAATCTCTTTCAAATAAATAAATGGAATCATTACTATCTTATTTAATTAAAGCAATAAAAATTATGTAGTTTTATAGTCAAGATTATATAGATTATTAGTTTTCTTTTCTAAAACAAAGAAATGAAAATTTACGTATCGTGAAAAAACGGTAGAGTGATAACTCCCTAGAAAGATTACCTCCTCGAATAGGATATTGACCATTAGGGATGAACTTTTATCAAAAAAATAAAAAAAAAATTACACGTGAGTTAAAATTTCTGCATATCTATTTGAAAAGAGTTTTACAACTCTGATATTTCCCTTCATTTTATAAAACTCAATAATTCGCATTTTTCTGTTAAATAAATGGCATCATTTGTTTCCACAAGTTTCTATCGATTTTATATCAAATGAATTTGTTTAAACATAATGAATAAAATGGTAGAAATCTTACTGCGAAATTAAAGCAATAAAAAAATCATAATTTAAATGAAATTTTTTTTTGGCGAAATTGAAAAAGATTGATAACATTCATAAAAATAAAAATAAATAAAAAAAAAAAAGGAATATTTTAAAAGGAGATTACCTAATCTTGTATAGATTAATTAAAACTTGTTCATGTTTAGAGTAACAATAGTATTAAAATGTTGTAAAAATCAATTAAAATATTCCCGTCGAGATCGACATACAAAAAAGTTACAAGTATACAAGCAACTCAAATTTAAAAAAATGTATATTTTTTCAGTTCATTTTTACCATATATTTCCTAATTTTTTTTTTTTTTTTATTTCTATATTTCAATTTACTTCTTTGAAATAAGCTTGAAACCCATTTTACACTTTCATAAAAATGTATTCATCTACAAAGTGATCAAGATTAGATATTGGAAATAAAAAAGTACCATTCGAAATATTACATTCATCAAAGATTTTCCATTTCAGTCGAAAGGAAAATCTAAAAAAACACTCGAATACAAAATTTAAATGAGAGAGAGAGAGAATGAAGAAAAATTTAAAATATATATATATATATATATATATATATATATATATATATATATATATATATATATATATATATATATATATATATATATATATATATATATATATATATACACAGTGGCATTAAAGGTACAGAGGTCGACTAGCGTGCTTAAAGGAGACAGCTTGATCCCTAATGCGGATCCTACCAAGAAACTTCCCAGTAAGTCCCCATCCGTAAATACAACAATGCCCTTCAATTATGAACTTATTATATATATATATATATATATATATATATATATATATATATATATATATATATATATATATATATATATATATATATATATATATATATATATATATATATATATATTATGGTAAAAAAGAATATAAGCTTAACACAACTGCAACCGTTCATGGGAAAATGAAAATTGCATTAGGGAGTTCCGAGGGTCTCGAACCAAGAACCATGCGAAGGGAAATCTTCTTAAAAATGAACTTCATCGAAATATCCATTCTTTATCAACCTGAATTTAATTATATTGAAAAGAATTTTAAAAAAAATGTAATTTCAAACTGTTTTCTAATAAAAAGAAAAAATTTAGGAATTTTTTTTCCTCACAAAATTAGTTGAGAGGCAACAAAATTTTCTAATTATTTATAATTATTGGAAGGAAATGAAATATTAATTTGGCTATCATCAATGATTTTAATTTTAAATTTCAATTTAATAAAATTTAAATAAATTTCTTCTACTTCTAAATGAAAATTTGACCTCAACATACTATATTTGACAAAACACTATTTCGAACTATATTGTTGGAGCTCTTATTGAAATCTAACACTTTTTCTCAGTCCTTTTTCTTCTTCACATTTTTCTTTTTCCTCCTTTTTCTAATTTTTAACGCATCCATCTCGTATAACAGTCAGAATATTTATTTATTTATATATATATATATATATATATATATATATATATATATATATATATATATATATATATATATATATATATATATATATATATATATATATATATATATATATATATATATAATATATATATATATAACTTTATCATCACTCATGGGCAGACCCCTTTTCAAGGAGGGGGAATACAAAAGGAAGAAAACAAACCCAGACTCGAACCTAACGCACTTTCCTCATGTAGGCACAGACGGAAGCCTTGAAAAGTGGAAGATCAAATACAGGAGGAAAAATAGAGGATGGTAGAGAGTTCCACAGAACAGAGGTGGCTTGAAAGGAGGAGGCAACACAACAGGCTAGGCTAGGGTTTCCAGCATCCACACAAAATTCGTGAGAGAGCAAAGCACCAATTGTGCAACTAGAACGACGCAATGTTGGAGAAATGCGAGAGGTCAATTCCCTCGAGCACCTGCCATTTTAGTACCTATAGAAGAGATAGTGCGCTAACGTAACGTCGCAGAAATAGAGGATCAAAGGAGTTTGAAAGCAGGGGACAGTTTATTAATCTTTTATCTTTAGACTAACCCTATCCAGAAGAGTAGAGAAACCAGAGCCCCCCCTCCTACAAATGTGAGTACAGTACCCCAAACAAGGGTGAATAAAACCTCTATAATTGGATCAACTGCTCAGAAGAAATAAATTCTCGCAACCTGAATAGTATTCCCAGCTTCTAAGAGGCCGCCTTAGCAACCATTATGATATGTGGTTTCGAAGACAATTTATTGTTTATGTTTAGACCAAGAATGTTAATGTTATTTACAGGTGAGACGGCAGAACCATCGAAGAAGATATGAGAGTTGGAAGTTTCGCAAGGTTGCTATGACCCCACCTGGAAATCCCATCCAGATCGACAAGAATAGAATCGGAAAGTTGAAGACGAGAAGCAAAAGAGGAAACAGATTTGAAATGAGTAGAAGAATGAAGAGCTGAGTCATCAGCATAAGAGTGAACAGAGTTAGAAGTGCAGTTGAGAAGAGCATTAATGAAAAGTAAGAAACTTGGAGATAAAACAGAATCCTAAGGAACACCACAAATAACAGGAAAGGAGGAAGAGGTCGCTCATCTACAAGTACCGAAATAGAACAATCTGAAAGAAAACTAGACAAGAGTAAGCAAAGTGAAGGAGGAAATTCAAAGGAAGGAGCTTGGTGAGCAGCGACGCATGCCATACCAGGTCCATACCTGATCTAAAGCCTTGGATATGTTAAAGGCCACCACATAAGACTCCCCGAAGTCCCTAAGAGCAGAAGACCATGGGTCATTAAGATAGAAAAGTATGGCACCATTTGACCTTGAACGTCGAAAGCCATACTGATGATTTGACACTCCAAATGATCCAGGAAATGAGAATTGAGGAGAGTTTCAAAATTTTTAGACAGAACACAAGTGAAAGTTATAAATCGATAGTTGGAAGGGTCAGAGTGGCTACCTTTTTTCGTGATCGGCTGAACAAATGTGCGCTTCCAGCATTGAAGAAAAGTATTAGTATTAAGGCATAGAGAGTAGAGCTGAACGAGGACAATCACTAATTCGGAAACACAATCCCTCAGAACACGAGGGGGATGCCATCCTGACCCCTAGCCTTCCTAACGTTCGTAGATTTCAGGGTCCCAAGCACCCGATCATGAGTAATCACAGGTAGAGACATGGAATACCTGAGAGGAGGAGTAGCAGGAGGCATGCTAGAATCTAGCAGGGTGGAATTAGATGAAAAAAGGACGCCGATGAGATTAGTCTTATCAGAGGGAGTAGTAACTACAGAACCATCAGAGCGAATAATAGAAGGAAAGGTAAATTTGCAGAAGTTATTAGAGATATTTTTGGCAAGAGACCAGAAATTTTTATCAGCCAGCTCACTTCCTTTTAGTGAAAGTACGCTTAGTCCGTCAAAGAACATCCCTGCAACGATTTTGAGCTGAATGAAAATTAGCAAGAGTGATAGGAGAAAGAGAGTTTTTCCATTCACGATAAAGCATTGTTTCTCTCCGAAGGACAAGAGAACAATTGTCATCGAACCATGGATTTTAAGGAGAAAAAGTTTTAGTTGAAGATGGAATGAATCTGCTCATCCTATCAAGGATCGCGGCCCCTACCTTTTCAGCAGAGACTGCAGCGTCCCCCGAGCCAAGGCATTATTCACTCCAATGGTAGTTAGCAAAGCGACGCAATGACCTCCAATTAGCCCGATTAAAGTGCCAGAAAGTACGTTTAGGGCATGGTGGAGCATATATATATATATATATATATATATATATATATATATATATATATATATATATATATATATATATATATATATATATATATATATATATATATATATATATATATATATATATGTTATTATTATTATTATTATTATTATTTCTCTGCATATGTTTCTTTACTGTAATTTTTACTCCTCAAAAGTTAGTTGGGAAACCTCGAAGCAAGGTATGAGAAAGGAACCTTTTTAAGAATGTTCTTAAAATTGAATTATGAAAGATCTTATCTTCAAAAAACAGGATAAGACAAGGAGCTAAAATAGGACGTTCTTTACTGTTGGTGAGAATAAGATCACATTTTATTTACTTTCTCTCTCTCTCTCTCTCTCTCTCTCTCTCTCTCTCTCTCTCTATTTCTTGTCTTCTCTCTTGTACTCTCTATCTTTCACTCTTAATTATTGAAGGTTTTAACTTAACATCTTTCGATAAACTGATGCTTTTTAGTAATTATAAAAGTCTTACAAACGTATTTATGCAGTCAATACATACTATCTCGAAGCTAAAATAAAAATTAAGATTTTCATCTTGTTAAACTTCAAAAATTAAGAATCAATTTATATTTAATAAATAAATAAGTAAATAAATATAAAGAAGTTAATATTTTTTATTATTTTAATATTATTTTACTAATACTCAATTTACTTTTTTATTTTCATTTTCGCTTTGCCTGGATCATTAAAAACATCACGTCCTCATACAACAACACTGCCAAATACGATGTAGTGTTTGACATTTTTATGTAAAGCAGACACGGTTTATAAAACCAGATGCCCTTGCCCTCCTTTCGCAATATTTTCATTAACCATTTTCATCGAAGTTTTCCACAACTCTCTCTCTCTCTCTCTCCCTGTCTGTGTGTGTGTGTGTTTCTCTCTGATTATTTTCAGTTGCAACTATTTCTCGTAATTAATACTTATGAAATGAATTTTCATTATCAAAACTTATTTAAATAACTTTTTATTATTCAACTTTTATAAATGTTCCCTATTTCTTTAAGAGAAAAAGAGAATTATTGATATTCTAGTTAGATTTACATTGAAACCTATTGTTCTTTATAATAATAATCATAATAATAATATATATATATATATATATATAATATATATATATATATATATATATATATATATATATATATATATATATATATATATATATATATATATATATATATATATATATATATATATGCTTTTGTTAATTAGGTAATTAAACCCAAACAATTAATATCCTTAGTATTCTTTATTAAGATGGCCAGATTCAAAAATGGAATGATAAATGGGAAGCAACAATGCTTCAAGCAAAATAATGGTTATAATCCAATAAAACAATATATATTTTAGCACAGGATTGCGCACTTTTAAGATCTTCAATGTTAATAAGTTGTGATTAATAAATCGGTTATTATATATATATATATATATATATATATATATATATATATATATATATATATATATATATATATATATATATATATATATATATATATATATATATATATATATATATATATATATATTCGTTCAGCTCGCCTTGGAATTAACAGAAAGTGAATTCTTACCAAGACTCTCTCTGGTACTAAACTAAATTCTTCCTCCCAGCGCTTTCAAGGCATCAGATCTTATTTCATGAGAGGACCTTACCTCCCATTGGTTGGTTTAACTGTATGCGTTTATAAAAGCATCATTATTTCAACTTTAATTATTGTTATTTTGACAAAATCTTAATTAAAGTATCTTGTGCCAAGCAACATTAATGGTTATAACAAAGAGTCAATTTCTACAATGAGCCAATATTAAACACTACGTATTATGATATTGAAGGAAATTACCGACGTACAATACAGATTCTTCGTTTGGCACAAGGGGTGAGGAGTTGTGTCAACTGTTATATATATATATATATAATATATATATATATATATATATATATATATATATATATATATATATATATATATATATATATATATATATATATATATATATATATAAGGTTAAGATGAATAATTGCACTTGTTGTTTGCACGCTTTATTAGCACTTACATAAATATTTAATTCTTATGTTGATAATTTGATATAAAGTATATATATATATATATATATATATATATATATATATATATATATATATATATATATATATATATATATATATATATATATATATATATATATATATATATATAAGGATAAGTAATACGAAATATTAAGGAGAGGCACAATTGACACAACTTAGAGCCTAGAGACTAAGCTAGAAAGAGATCGTAGCGAGAGGCATCCTCTGGCGTTCTCCCCTCCTTGCTTGCTATTTATTAACTGTATATAATAATAAATTCAACTACGTCAGGATTCAACCTGCGTAGCCACCATATATATATATATATATATATATATATATATATATATATATATATATATATATATATATATATATATATATATATATATATATAATATATATATAATATATATATATATATATATATATATATATATATATATATATATATATATATATATATATATATATATATATATATATATATATATATATATATATATATATATATATATATATATATATATATATATATATATATATATATATATCAGGGTGGTCCTTAAAATCAAATGTTTTAATTACTTTGCTCCTACCTCATCAATCTGTTGTATTTTAGGAAAAAACTCCGTAGCCAAATTTTTTTTTGAGTTATTTCAATAGGAACATCTTGCACATTGATCACAAAATTTTATATTAATACCGGTCTAAACTCAGCTCTCGTTCCCCTTTTTTTTTTTTTTTTTTTTTTTTTTTTTTTTGAGGGTGCGTGCTCCCCTTACTAGAGGATTCACTTTCGCTCTCGACCGTAGCCGGAATGTTCAGAAAACAAGACATTCTGAATTAAAAGTAATGAACTTTTGCACAATTTCGACCATTCACCATAGAAATATATGATTTTGTAAGAAAATATTTTACTATAATTACCTGGATTAAGCATATATATATATATATATATATATATATATATATATATATATATATATATATATATATATATATATATATATATATATATATATATATATATATATATATATATATATATATAACACCCATCGACAAAATTGATTCAAATGATGAGAGTAAAAATATTCAAGGAGTTATTGGTGGGGTATATTCCCATGTGTAAAAGAGTGAAAAGAGCCAGAACCATCATCATCACACCCTCCTTATCTGCAGTTTTGTATAGAACGCAGATGTCTGATCAGACCGCCACATTTGTTCTAACCGTCAACGAATGGCACAAAGGAAACCCATAGCAAAACATTTAAAGAAAGAATTCAAATCAGAGACCCCATTGATAGTTCACTGGGATGGAAACTTCAAGCAGGATCTAACATCAAAAATCATGTTGATAGGCTTCCAATTTTGGTATCGGCAAAGAACACAATACAATTATTGGATGCACCAAAATTAAAAAGTGGAACCGGAGTCAATATGGCAATTGCTGTAGGTAAAGCAATTGAAAAATGAAATCTTACTGATCAAGTCATTGGAATGTCTTCTGACACAACGGCTTCAAATATTGGCTGCCACAAAGGAGCATGCATATTAATTGAAGATAAGCTCCAAAAGATTATTTATATCTTTACATCACATCTTGGAGCTGATCCTTCGAAGTGTGTTTTGACAGTTTGACAGGTTCTTGGTTCTTCTTCTGGTCCTGAACTTTCTATTCAAGAGGTTTCAAGCTATTTGTAAAAATATTGATCAAAATATCTTAATCGCTGGACTACAGTGCGCTACACTGGCAAAAATATTACTTGATATTAAAGATTATTTTATAGAATGGGCAAGGAACGTGCTCCGTGAAAGAGAGGATTTGCAGGGAGTTTACAGTGAACTAATTGAGTTAGTAATAATTTTTTCCTTTGTGGCATCCGATTCCATGCTCTCTTGGACCAATGCTTATGGCTAGATGGATGAGTAAGGTTATATATTCCTTGAAAGTATGGATGTTTCAGAACCAACTTCATTTAACAAAGACTGAAGAGACTGGGCTTCAGGGAATTTGTATATTTACAGAGAATGTTTAAGCAAAAATGTGGATAGATACATCTAACCTTGCGGCAGCTCCATGGAATGATATTGATCTATTACAAGGGTCTCCAAACTACGGCCCGCCATATTTTATTTTGATTACATTGTAAAATTTACAATGTAAGTAAATCATGCAAAATAAAAATCAGATGTTTTTATATAACGACCAATTAAGAAACACAATAACTGACATACATAATGAAATTGAACATTTTAACTGTAATTAATGATTTGAGATTTATCCTAAAACTTATAAAATACATAGGTAATTCACATAATGAAATAAAACATTATAATTATGATTAATGAAATTTATGTAGCTGTAACTGACAATTGTTTGCAGTTGTGGATCAAGTTTACTTGTGGAAATTATCAGAAGCGATTTCAAATGATCATCAGTTAATTTGGATCCGTAAATATTTTTTTTTACATTTTTTTTTTTGGAGAGCGTTTTTTCACACAGATGTGTAGTGCCGAAAGCGAAAAAAAGCCACGAGCAAATTTATGCAACTGATCAAACTGTGTAAGTGGAAGACTTATAAAAATCCAGCAATGATGACTTTAAATATTTTTCTTTAAAAATATATCTACACTGCAAATCATTCATTTCCATTTGAAGTTCTATATCGGAATAGAATTTTTTTAAAATGATTTTTAAAAATCTTGATATCGTTTGCAATTGCATCAAAATCTGAAAAACGAGACTCAAAAGTTAATTTTAAAACACCCAAAAATTCAATTGCGAAATTTATCGGATATGGAGTCTCAGTTTGCTGACCTAATTTTTGGCATGTATTGAAATGCGTGAAACATTTTTTGTTCAATTGAGTCTGAAAGAAATTTTTTTTTGTCAAAAGGACTTAATATGAGCGTATAAACCCTAATGGATTCACTTGTCATTCTGCTGGAGTGCTTCTGGGATAAAAAAGCAAACAACCAAAATCAAGCAACGTCAAAAGTAGTAAATAATAAGAGGGAGAAAAATTTCTTACGTGACAAAAATTAAATCGCTAACAATAGTGATACCGCTAAAAAATTTTCAGAATTTCCCTCTGCGCAACTACCCCCCCACCGCCTCTCCCCATATATATATATATATATATATATATATATATATATATATATATATATATATATATATATATATATATATATATATATATATATATATATATATATATATATATATATATATATATATATATATATATATATATATATCCATATCCGGTTATCTGGCCATTTCTTTTAGTACCCAGCCCGACATTAGTATTATCCGGTCGGATATCCAGTAAAAATAAAATTCCCAATTTTAAGAACAAATTTTCAAATCAATGCAGTATACAATATGTCCTATATTTTTATTCTGCATTCCAATTTATTTTGAGTTTTCATATGTATTCTACATAATTGCAATGAAATTCCTTTCGATATTCATGTGGAATAAATCTAGATATGCATTCAAAAATTTAATAAATTATTTACAAAACTACAAACTTGAAATGATTTTTTGTTTTCCCAGTATATATATATATATATATATATATATATATATATATATATATATATATATATATATATATATATATATATATATATATATATATATATATATATATATATATATATCGCGGTTCGTGCATTTGCATATACAAGAAGAAAAGACAGTGTAACCTTAAAGAGGTGCCGATGTCTAACACCTACCAGTGCTTATAGTCGGAAGGAACGCAACCCTCCTTGAGCATTGAGTGGTATTAATCAGCAGTTCTGAATGGGTTGTGATAGGCCTAGCAATCAAATAACAGACATTAATTTGCTTAAGAAAATTTCGTTTTGCCTCTAAATCCCTTGAGACCTTTTGATCAACGACTACGAACTGAAAATTCTCGAAGGAAGCTACTTTTAACTACCTAAAACAATGAGAGAAAAGGAGGAGATGGCGTTTTTGATGAGGGATCATAAAGTTGACCTCTTTGGAGTTTGTGAGGCCAGACTGCTGGAAAAAGGTGTGAGAGTTTTGCATCATGACTACCAATTTATTTATAGTGGTGGATAGGACAGAAAATATGGGTGTGGGAGTGAATTTGTCGCCTGAACTGGCGTAAAGAGTGAATAATATCAAACAGGTGAACAAAAGAATCCTTTTTAGGGAGTTACAGAATGCTAAAAAGATATCATGAAAATATAGTGATAATGGGGATTCTAAATGGACATTTTTTTTTTATATATAAAAAAAGTTCACATCTCACTGGCATTGCCCTATTCGATGGGAGGAACTTTTCTAGGTACTATATACCTTAGGATTCCCAAGAGGAATCGAACCGGCGCCCTCAAGCACGTGAGTCAATCACCCTACCGTTTGAGCCACGGTAGACGGCAAGATGTTAGATGTGAGAAACAAGGAATTGAAAATGTGACTAAAGGCTTTAATGTTAGGGATAAGAATTCTGCAGATGAAAGTGTTACAGAGTTGAGTGTTAAGAATGAGTCGAGCGTAATTAAACACATTCTACAAGCACAGAGAAAGCCATAAATGGAAATGGTATAGATGGAATAGAGAGAGACGGAGATATGAGGATAAATCCATGTTGATCTTGTACTGACAAACAACAAGATACAGTTTAGGGATGTGAAGAATATACCTATCTGTTTCAGGTGATGCAGACCATAGTATAATGTTGTGAGGAACTAAAAATAGAAAGACCAAGACCTATCAAGTGCAAGGCAAGGAAAAGATTTATGGTAGAAAATATAAAAGATCTAGCTTGTGAAGAAAGAAAGAGAGCTTAGAGAGAAGAGAAGGAATATGGTAGTATGTGAGGATGGATGAGGATTGGAGGACTTTACAGGAGATTTTGAAGGAGGAATCTGAAAATATTGTGAAAATTAAGACCACGCATGGAAAAGGAGGAAACAGACAATAGGGTGAACCGAACAAACGCAGGGGACAGTGAAAAAGAAAATGAAGTGTTTTAGGAGAAGGATGAAGACTAGAGAAGAGTTGAGAGAGAAGTACGTGGAGACAAGAAGAGAGGCGGAAATGATTAAGACATCAGAGAAAGAACATATGTGGAGAAGGATTCGTAAAGAGCTGGAGGCGGATCTTCTGGGCACGAGGAAGCTGACCTATAGCAGTGCAGAAAACTATAGATAGGACACAACACCAACAACTTATGCAGTAAAGGGAGAAAATGCGGTATTGATGAAGAACCCAACTGACATCAGTAAAAGATTAGAGGAGTATTTCAACCTGTTGTTCAATGTACTAAACAATATATAGGAGGATGAGAAGGAAAGAAGATGTGGGAAGCGATGAAGGAGAAAGAGTGACCGATAACACTCAAAGAGGTGAAGGATGCGATGGAAAAACTGTAAAATGGTAAGACAGCGGGCGAAAACATGATAACAGCAAAGATATTGAAGGGTGAGGGTGAGGAGGTAATGTTGTGGATGAAGGAAACAATGAGCAGATGTTGGAGAGAGGGGAGAAAAACCTCGGACTGGAATAAATCGATATTATGACATATTTAAGTAGGGCTATAAAAGGATTGCAAGAACTATAGAGGAATTACTATGATGTCACATGTTGCAGAGGTGTAGGAGAGGATTCTGGAGAAAAGAACGAGAAATAGTCGACAATAAGCTGGATGAATGGCAGCACGGTTTTATGCCGGTAAGATCGACTGTTGACTTGATTTTTGCGCTGAAAATGGTATGTGAAAAGAACCATGATTTTAACGAGAGCATTTTTGCCCTTTGTTGTTTTGGGGAAGGCGTTCGATCGTGTCCCGGGTAGAATTTTATGGGATATTCTGGAAAAGAGGAAATATGAGATACAGCAGAAACTGATAAGGGCGATAATGAGCACCTATATCAGTATGTAGAGTGAAAACACAGATGGACGATAGCAACTGGTTCGAAGTCACGACGGGGGTGAAACAGGGAAGTGTGTTGTCTCCAATATCGTTCATAATTTTAATGGACTACTGCAGTAGGCTGGCGAGGGAGAGGGTGA
This sequence comes from Armadillidium nasatum, assembly GCA_009176605.1. Lineage (NCBI taxonomy): Eukaryota > Metazoa > Arthropoda > Malacostraca > Isopoda > Armadillidiidae > Armadillidium > Armadillidium nasatum. The sequence continues at coordinate 112,268 of SEYY01015184.1, read as the reverse complement.
ATGATGAAATTTTCTGATATGCAGATGATCTGGCGCGGATCTCAGAGACTGAGAATGCAGTACAGAGGTTTATTGATGTGTGGCATAAGATGCTGAGTGCTAGGGATGAGGATATGTAAAGAGAAAACAAGGTTGTAGTGATGAGTAGAGAATGGGAAGAGATGCATGTGAGAATAATGGATAGAACACTGAAACAAATGGGAAGAGATGCATGTGAGAATAGTGGATAGAACACTGAAACAAACGAACCAGTTTGAGTTTCTCGGAGTGTCTTATGGGTCAAAAAATGATATGTCCGTGGAATTGAATCATATAATTGGATAGGTTCAATGTGGCTTTTGCCTCAATGTACCTATTGTTTAAGGACCGGAGCATGCTATGGAAGGCTAAAACAATATTGTTTACCAGTATACTGGGCACTTAACACCAAGGGCGATGTGAAATGAAAGTGTTAAGACTGATAATAGGAATAACGAAACTGGACAGAGTGGGAACGATGATGTGAGGACAGATCTGGGGATGGAAAGCATATTAGAGTTTGTGGAGAGAGGATAATTACATTGGTCTGGGGATGAAAAGAGGATGAACGGTAATAGATATGCAAGAAAATATTATGAATGCAGACCAGCAGAAGAAAAATAAGTGAGGAAACCGAAGATTAGATGGAAATATTGTGTTGCGAGAGTGGTGGAGAGAAGGTGGAAAACCATGGCCGAGATAGAAAAGATGAGAGTGTATGATTTTTTTTTAATTTATCACCATTACTCACGGGCAGAGTGTGGTTCTTAGCCAAGAAAATTGAAATATACGTTATTTCTGACTAAGGTGATGTTACACAGATAATTTAGGCTTTGGATAGGGAAACCCTGCTCCGGTACAGACCAATCAAGTTTAATTTTTGACCACCGGTGGGTGTGGTTACGAAATCTTGATAGGCGACCTTCTCTGTAGGAGAAATTTAGAAAGAATGTGATATTGTATATGAATATTGAGATTAGTGTAATAATACACCTTGCCGTAAACTGTAATTAATTAATTAACTACAGAAAATCTCCTACAAATGACAATTTTTTATGTCCGTTCAGGTAACTGAATCGGAGGTTCGAACCATCAATTTGTATACTTTGTTGTACACACGCGAGAGTAGGGTTACAAAAAAAAAAGTTTTATAGGGTTACAAAAAAAAATAAAAAAAAAACCCTTCTCACATTTCGAAAGTCTGTAGAACTAACAGTAGTGAGACGGAAGGGGGCGGGGCTAGTGTGTATTGGTAGCCCAAGCTCAACTATCATTATTCGTCAGCATGGCTTGGTCAGGTGGTTGCTATTCAAGCAAGAGATAGCCACTATTCACACCGACATGTCCCGTCGAGCTATGGGAATCTTCAGAAATCGACTCTAAGAGTGTATATATAAATAATGACAGTCAAAAATTTTAAGAATGTTATCTTTACAACATGATGAATGAAAACAGAATATATTAGCCCTGTCAGCAGGTTCATTCAAGATGAACCAAGGGTTTCACGGGCCGACGCAAAAATCCGCTGACTGGCCAGGTCTATCACTGATGCCGACTTTGATCTCACCTGCAGTAAGCATTCCGCAAATGTATTTATTACGCATAAGTGGGCGGGGCTAAGCGCAAGAGAGAACTGCCCAAATTTCTCTACTCCGACAAGGTCTCGAACCCTGGACCTCTCGCTTGCAAGGCCAGTGCTTGATCGACTGAGCTATGAAGCTGCTATATATATATATATATATATATATATATATATATATATATATATATATATATATATATATATATATATATATATATAATATATATATATATATATATATATATATATATATATATATATATATATATATAATGTGAATTTAAAGTAAAATCCGCCAATTTTAGATGGATATTAGGCATCCAGTCAATTGCCGGTGGGCAAAGGGTAGAGGCCTACTTATTTCAACGACAGTTGGAAAAATACCGGAATCGTGGTAGTATTAAATTAAAGGCTGGCATGCCTCGATACAGGACGTTTGAATGTGTCCAAGCTATAGGAAGTTGGAAAATAGATAAAGAAAGTGTGTTCCAAACTTAACCCGCATAAAAAATAAAATCAAAGAGTTGGATAGAGAAAGAATGAGACTGTATATAAAGGGATGTTTAAAGAACCCTTCTCAATAATGAAGGTATGTGATTAGAGAGTTCAGAATAACACTGCCTTTTGTGATAGCGATAGTATAGAAAGAATGACGCAACAATTCGACGGGCAAAAAGAGACAGGAGAGAGTTACTGAGAATAAGAGAGTTTAATACGCAAAGAGCCCTAGGCTCAATTTTTTAAGAAGAGCTGTTTATAGTGGAACCACGCCAAGTGTGTGAGGCGTACTCCATACAATGACGAACTATTCACCTATAAAGAGCAAGCAACTGGTGTATAGTGAAGAAATTACGAAGGTATCTCAAACACTCAACTCCTTAAAAGCTTGTTTAGAAATAGAAGTAACCTGATCTTTCTAAGAGAGTTCACGTGACAAGCGAACACAGAGAATTTTAAGAACAGATGAAGGTTGGATTTTTGTGTTCTCGAAAAAGGTGTCATAGTTTTGTGGAATGTAACGAGTAGAAAGATGGAGGAACTGACTTTTTGTGGCATTGAAAACGAACATATTTTCTCAGCCCCAATTTAAATTTAGAGAAAGATGAGAGGTTTTGCTGGAAGGCCACCCTCCTGGCGCCAATTAACTGTCTTCAAATTGTAAGAAGTAACGAAGAATGGAGACATCAGCATAGGAGTGGATAGGTGATGAAGTTATAGAGATATCATTAATGAAAAGTAGAAAGAAAGCGTAGGGGACAGGATAGTTCCCTGAGGAACACCACTGCTAATAGATTTAAAGGAAGAACGGCGACTGTCTACATTTTATTTATATATATATATATATATATATATATATATATATATATATATATATATATATATATATATATATATATATATATATATATAATTTAACAAAGCATTAAATAGAATATGCAAACTAAATTCAATTTCATCGGAAGATAAAACTAAATTAATAGAAGGAATTTATTAAAATACAATCTTAAATTTCAAGCCGCTTTAGAAAGAGAAATATTTAGTATTTTGCCTTACCAAAAAGTTAATAAGAAACAAATATTTAAGATTTGCTTCGTTCAGAATCAGAGAAAAAAAAAAACTTTGTAAAAAAACAAAAAAGGTCGAAATGGGAAGATTTTCTTGCAAGTCTTTTAATGCATAATACATAAATGACCTTCAATGGAAATTAAATTTAAAAAGAGAGTCACAGTGAATATTTAATACAGAATTTTAGTGGTGAACACACGCTATCTATACACACACATTTGGACGATATATAATATATATATATATATATATATATATATATATATATATATATATATATATATATATATATATATATATATATATATATATATATATATATATATATATATATATATATATATATATATATATATATTATGGACAGTATTGATATGATGGCGGAAAACAATCATTTATTAGAAATCTTCAAATATTCTCGCTTTTATCCTTTTTTGACAATAATTATCTATATTCCTTCACCAACAATTTCACTATTGGTTCTCTACTTAAATTCAAAGAATCCATTCCTTTACTGTTTCGGTATTGAGTCGTTTGTTTGTTTACACAATTGTTCTTGTAATACAAAAGATTCCTATAAAGGATCCACTGAAAGACGACTCAGGACGCGTGCATTTTGAATGGACATGGGAGTAAGTTCAAGAATCTTAACTCTCTTGTACTTTAAGTTAAAATTTCCGAAACTCTGGCCTGTTGAGGAGTTCCCGAGCAGGGCAAAAGATTTTTACGGAGCCCTAATTACAATGTATATTGCAATAATATACAATATGATAATAATATTGTAATAACGCAAATTAAACATGACAAAAACTGAAATAAAAGTTTATTTTTAGCACTCACCTTTGTCCAAATTTGAGCCTTTCAGTCTTGTCCTCTCATAAGCTTATTTAGTAAGATTTAATAATATGATAAATAAGGTTTAGTAAGAAAAATAATGTGACAAATAAAGATCACCCACGAGAAAAGGAATAGTAGTTTCGCCATTTGATTAAGATGATTTACCGTTCTCTGGAATTCCATTTCAGACAATTCCGGTGCTATTCCTTCACCACCACTCTCCACTTCCACTCTCAAATCACTTCCTACTGAGTTTTAGCTTCCCTGCCCTTATATTATCGCTTTTACAAATAAACATTTATTAGATTCTGAATGCTTTAGTAGCAAATGTTATCTCATTGAGGATTTTCATATAGATCTCAGTTTTTTTTCAACTGCACCATTACCAATATATAGGCTTTATGTGAGGTTATGTAATACTAACAATATATAAATGATACATGATATGATAGTGAGTTCTAGTAAAACTCCACACTTTGGGAAAGAAATAATCGAAAGAAATATCGATATTGAAAAAATAAGGTAAATGCAGGATAACTGAAAAGGCTTCCCTGAATTTATTATACGATGAATTTTCTGACTTCAAATGTATAATTTTCCAACAAATGAGTGAATGATGAGATGTAAAATGAATTTATAAAACAAATAAAAAAAAACTTATGAGAAAAGATGTAAGCTATGGTAGAGCCCCCTAACGAATGATGGCAGCTAAATGATATTTCAATCCAACTTTCAAAACATAATTTACAATCTGAATTTAAACAACAATTTTAACTTAAGAAATTTTACAAATTACTCCAAAATAATCTCGAGGAAGTTGTACATAATTCAGAATGCACTTCAGGAACAAAAATTACAAAATGCAAACACAGTTGCAATGATCTACCCTAAATTCGCAAAATATAAAGCTTGTTAGTTTAATTAACGAAGATAAAGAGAAATCTATTTCTCTAAATTAGGTTCCTTCTTTCTCTCTCTGTCATGAATTTAAGCAACGAGATAAATATATTATTAACAACAATTCAATATATATATATATATATATATATATATATATATATATATATATATATATATATATATATATATATATATATATATATATATATATATATATATATATATATATATATATATATATATATGAAAAAAGAGAAGAACAATTTAGCAACTGAGGAGAGATTACCGAAATTGAACAAAAAGAATACTGAGTAAGCGAGATTTCAAATTCAAAGAGTGAGATTAAATGATGAAATCCGAATAAAAGAAAGTGATCCAATCCAACCTCAAAACTAAATGAAAAAGAGAAAGATGATATCAATGATATATTGTGCACAAGAAGTATTACCGTGATAGGGTAAGGAAAGTTATGATATGTTGACCATGCCCATTGGTGTAGAAATTTGGGTATCTAAAGATAACTAACTGAAGGATAGGAAAAAAATGGTAAAAATAGAAATGGAGAAGAGGATGGGAAGAGTAAAAAAAATTACACATGAATAAATAATAAGAAAGAAAATTTATGATATAAAGAAAAGTGATTTTAATAGTGGGAATTATGAAAGTAAAAGCATTTGAAATGGTAAGAAAATATTAGATGAGACAAGAAGAACTTATGGAAAAACTCCACATCACATTCTAAGATCAATTGGAAAAATATAAAAAAAGAGATGAAATAATAAGAGAAAAAAGGAAGAGGCATATATATATATATATATTATATATATATATATATATATATATATATATATATATATATATATATATATATATATATATATATATATATATATATATATATATATATATTTTTTTTTTTTAATGTCCTGCAAGTTCAGTGAACTATGCAAACTGGTACAAAATATCGGTAAATACCCGATTGCGGCAATGTCTTTTTAGATCGACCTCGATATTCATTCACTGAAAACACAAAAACACAAAAAAAAAGAACATTCCTCATAACAGACAAACTCACACACTCTTAGAAATACTCAGACTCACGGAAAGTCGAATCGTATCAGGATTTCTGAATTGTTCGATTTTTATCATGAATATATTAGAGAAAAAAAAACTGAACCAATAAAAGAAAATTTAAAATATAAACAAGATGTCATATTTGAAGAGTCATTAGTTCAAAAGATAAAACCACAATTTAATTGTAAATTTTATCGAACTATTCTCCAAATATATATGAGAAAACTATTTTAGGTTATAGTTTGTCGTTCGGTTTCAATATTGGAAATAAGTCTAAGAATTTTCTGCGACACTATGAAAAGTTTACCCATTTATCACAGATAAGAAGAACATAAATTTAAAAAATCTTTTAAATGGATAACAACATAATTTATCAAATATTATTCTTACGAAATGTTTGCTAAGTGCTCTTTATCAAATAAAAAGATCATTTAATTACCTCTAAATCAGATAAAGGAAATAAAATAGTTTCTATAAATTTAAATTACATTATATAAAGAAAGCAAATTTTCTATTAAATGATACTAACATATATAAGAAGATTCATAATAATCCCCTGATAGAGTCACAACGAAATTTTAATAATTAATAGATTAAAAGACATTCTAAAAAACAACGTTGACATATACAAATCGCTAACAAGTTACCTTCCTAATTTAGCCATTTTTTATTTTATTTAGCCATATTTTATTTTAAGCTACATAAGAACATGTACCGTTACGTCCCATTATTTTAAATTTAAAATGTATCACTTACAAGCTATCAGCTTTGTTAACGAAACAACTCTCAGGATTCACTTGGCATATTTCTGAGTCACGTGTAAAAAAAAAATTCAGAGGATTTCACAAATAAAATTAGAAACTTAAATTTAAATGAAAAAACTTTGTATTTCTGATGTTTGGCCTTTATTTTAAAATGTTCCCGCAGAGCTTACGTTGCAGGTGCTGGAGGACTATGTTGATGATGAAAATTTATTATTCTTTGTCCATTTTTACAATTATAAGAAAGTTAGTCAATTTATGCATCGTCACGCTTATTTTGAATTTTGTGGAAGTTTTTTTTAAACAAAAGGAGGGTTTGAGTATGGAATCACCTCTTTTACCTATTCTGAGTAATATATTTATGGAACTATTTGAAATAACATATTTAAAAAATTACCTGATTACTAAAAAGTTATTTGTAGATGATGTTTTCGTCATTTTCCCCATAACTTTAAATCCATTGAATTTCTTAGACTTTTAAAACTCTCAAGTTCCCTCCATTAGTTTTACATTACAGTTGGTGAAAGAGGATTCGTTGCCGTTCTTAGATGTTATGACTTCTGGAAATGCTTTTCCCGTTTTTAAGGATATTAGAAAAGATTCCCAAAATAATTCTTATATATATATATTGGTATTCTTTGCATTTCTCACACATAAAGAAGGGATTGATTATTTCACAGGCTCTGAGAAGTCTAAAAATTTCTTGCCCAAAATTTTTACAGGATGCGCTTCACCATATTAAAGACATTTTCAAAACTTGATTTTATCTAGACTCAATTATGAATTCTACTTTAGTTCAAGCTGACAAACATTTTTGCAATCCAACAAATGTTACTCAATATTTTAACAAGAATGTAATAGTTTACCCAAGCACACACAACCATCTTTTAAAAAAACGAAAACTTATAGAACCCGTTAAGATTATTCAATCAGTTCCGAGCACTTTAAAAAAGCTTTGTAATCCAAAAATTAAACAAAAATTATTTATATAATATATATATATATATATATATATATATATATATATATATATATAATATATAATATATATATATATATATATATATAATATAATATATATATATATATATATATATATATATATATATATATATATATATATATATATATATATATATATATATATATATATATGAGGTCGATAGCCAGGGGGCGCCAGGACAGGCGAAGCCACTTATGAAATTATCTTTGCCACTCCAGGGGCGTCCAAACGACCTTTCAGAGATGAGAAAACAATTATATAAACCTTTGATAGCTTCTACGTCAACTTCTTTACCACCTACGGAGACGTTTTTGTTCCCTTTTGAGAAAATGGTTTTATGTAAAAAATTAATTATTATTATTTAGTGTATCTGACCACAGGGACGAAATAGATTCCATTTACAACCGAATAGTTGCTAATTATTTTTTAAGATGCTATTTTAATTTAGGATATTGGGAGCCCAAACTAGGTACGAATTTATATTTATTTTTATTTTTAATGCTAAATAAGATAATTTAGTAGTATTTGAAACTAAATTTATTGCATAAAAAGTTTTTTAAAAAAAATTTAAACTTTTTTCAATAAAGGTGATAAAAATGTGTATTTTCTCACACAGGAAAGTCGATGCATTTCAGAAAATTTTTTTTTTTATAGTTTTTCCTTCAATATAATGTGAAAATATTTGTTTGGTAGTGTAATAATTACACATAATTTATTATATTGTCTATATAAAAAGCCTATGATGTTAATTTTTAGCAAAGATTTGAAGGATAACTCATTTTTATCATGTTCATACAAGTGGTAAAGTCCCTTCCTAAATTTCTACGAGTACCTCATTCGTAACCCCCCCTCTCCCTAACCCTCTCCAAACATCATGAGTGAACTGAAATGAAGAGCGGTATCAAAGTAAAGTATATTTGTTAATGTAATCTAATGTTATAAAATTCTGCCTAACAGCTGACGTAACAAGATTAATTAAGCAACTTCAAGTCTATGATTGGTCAACTGAATTAAATCTAGTTACTTTTCCGGTGGAGGGTGGTTCAGTGACGTCAATACTATCGTCATGGTATTCTCCCCTTGTTTACTTCGTTTATTTAAATTTTGTCTCAGCAACCTACGAAAGCAAACCTACTATTAGATTTCATTACTAATATACCGTATCTAATGTATTACTTTTCTAATAATAAGGAACTTTTTTACCTCTTGTACTGTGTATTTCATTTCAACATAAAATCTCATCCAATCTAAACTGTAACTTTGAGAACAATTATTTCCGTTCAATGGATACTTATTTGCATTCAAACATGGAAGCAGTATATATATATATATATATATATATATATATATATATATATATATATATATATATATATATATATATATATATATATATATATATATATATATATATATATATATATATATATATATATATATATATATATATATTGCCAGTCCTAGAAAATCGTGTAGCCCCATCAAAATTTCTTCTGGCTACAGGCCTGATATATAGCATTAAATGTAAAGGATGTAAAGAATTTTATATAGGTGAAACCGAAGACTTCCAAAGGAGAATGTATTAACATAACTATAGTTTAAGTAAAATTACCGTTTTTCCGAGTTGAATGTGCATAAAAGGCAAATGTGTCCGGCGCTAAGTTGATCGCTAACATATTTTTTTATTATTAGAAAAGTAAAAATACGCTTTCATTAGATACAATTACAAACAGTTATATAAGGAATATCAAAAGTTTCAAAATTGTTAATATTAAAAACAGGAAACATTGCATATTTTTCTTATTTATTTTTTTTGGGGGGGAGAAGGGGAGAAAAGGGTATAGGAAGAAGTGTAGCCTTAGAAACTAGAAACTGAAAAATAGTTCTAGACTTCACTTGTCTTCTGTTTATTCATTTTTATTTTAACTCTTGAAGGTGTTTCGGATGTGGCCACGAAAGCGAACGATATTTTACTTTTTTATTTTTTATTTTTGAACTTTGTACATAGTTTTAATTTTTTAACTTTGGGAATTTTGAACTATATTATTAAATGCGGTGATAGGATTTTTCATATATATATATATATATATATATATATATATATATATATATATATATATATATATATATATATATATATATATATATATATATATATATATATATATATATAGACCAACCGGGGTCCCGGGGTTTAAATGGCAAATTATAGTCATTAATGGTGAATTAAACCAAACAAAATGTAAGAAAATTAAGATTTTTCTTTTTTTTTTTTTAATATTTTCTTTTTCTTTTCTATTTTTTTTGAACGCTCCTCTTCTGCTAGTGAATGTTCATCTTTGTGTTTTGATTTTAGATGCCCTCATAAAGATTTGGTTGAAAAATTTTTACTTGGAGCACTCGGAGATCCTCTTCTAATTTCCTGATTGAAAATGTTACATTTAGATATTTCGAGCCTATCCTTGAAACATTGTAAAGTACTCCCATACTGATGAAACTGATCTTTTAGCCATATTGACATAAAATATAAACAAAATAATAATTTTGAAATAATTTAGCTAAATGATAGAAGTTTGATACATAGCAATAAAATAATAATGATATGTATAAATACAGGTTATATTGATAATTTTATATCTTACATTTTTTCAAGCTTTACCTTGGGGAACTTTACCTAGGTAAACCTGTTGAATCACTGTTGTGAATCAGAAAAAAAAATTGTACTTTTTTTTAAACTTTTATTATACAAAATCTGTAATTTTCTGAAATTTCTTAAGAGAAAATGCATATAATCATTAATTTAATTGAATATTGACTATTCTACTCCTTCCTTATAATTAAATAAATCTCAATTAAATTTATATCAAGTTTTCTTAACCTAAAATTTCAGTGCTTTTGACCTCTTTACAAATTTTAGGCAACTCTGGCCAGAGCCACGGCCCCGGCAAAATTCCAGCCCCGGTCGGTCCATATATATATATATATATATATATATATATATATATATATATATATATATATATATATATATATATATATATATATATATATATATATATATATATATATATATATATATATAAGATAGATGGAGTTTATCTTTCTTTGTAATATTTATCTTCCAATATATTTTGATCAAGTGGAAATAGAAGAAAAATTGCAATTATTTTTATTGTGAAGACGGAATCCAGAATGGATAAATAATTTTCATCACAGACCAACTTCTCTTCTTATTATTTTTGAGCAAGAGGATTATTGCTAAATTATTATTATTATATATATATATATATATATATATATATATATATATATATATATATATATATATATATATATATATATATATATATATATATATATATATATATATATATATATATATATATATATATATATATTCTATTTATGTTGATAAAAGGTATAGAAACTTAAGAAAAAGTGAATCAAACATATTAAGATGTCGCTTGAATCTTCTTCAAAAGTTGCATCCTCTTATTCTTTGCGCAAACTTTGCTGAACATTTCTTTTGTTGCGCAAACATTTTTTAGAATCTGTTTTCATTTTTGCTAAGACCTTCGTTGCATTTGCCATTAGCTTTATACACACAACACTTCAGAAATATTTTCCCCTTTTATGAAAAAAAACAGAATTCATTCAGCACTTCTGGTGAGTGAGAAACTTGGTTCTTATGGAGACTTTTATTCACAGTCAAAATATTTTCTCTTAATAAGTTAAAAGAACTTTGGACACAAGTTTGACGGAAATCTGAAAAATATTTAATTCAAATATTCAGTCAAAATTCTTTCGACTAAATTGAAAGTAAGTCTGAAGTCATTTTTCTTTTCACTGTTTATTCGACTTGCTTCGAGTTCTTGATTTTTGAGTCTGTCTAACTCTGATCGCTGATCACCTCATGTTTTCAAAGCTCTGAGTGAATACATCAGTCTTTTATATTCTCATCATTCCATTGTCAAGTTATGTCATTGAGGAAATGACGGAGCACACAAAGAACACTGACTGCACGACAACGACTACTGATGAAGCTGGAAAAATTCATGAATGTGAATTACGATTCAATGACGGGTCTAATACTTAGATCATTCCAGATCATCAACTGATTTCCAAACAAATTAATAAATATTGATATTTTTCTTGTGATATATATATATATATATATATATATATATATATATATATATATATATATATATATATATATATATATATATATATTTAGGGGGAGGACGTAGCGCCGTCCGAAGCGATGAAAATACCCCCCATTGGGCTTAACCGCGGAGTGATAGGGTGAGCTAGACCATCCCGTTTCACTCCGTTGCCCTTTAGTTCGTTCCTTTTCGCGTTTCACCTTCTCAGAGGGTCTCTAGTGTACCCTCGTCCCACATGGCAGTGTCTATGCTCCCACTCCTAATTCCCCAAACTCCCTCCTACGTTCCTACAAATTTACAAGCGCTTACTCCTACACTACCTTTAAAATAACAACAACAAAAATATGGCGAAACATAGAACTGCCTTGGAGATGCTACGAGGGGCGGCTTCCAAAGAATGCCCCTCATCCACTCCTTCCCCCATCACCACTTGGGAGTTGGTGGCCTTCGGTGATGGGGTTGGTGCCACCAAGACCTCTATGCCGACTTGCCCTGGTGCACTATCTTCCTTTTTCATTAACTTCTGCAACATTCGTGGTCTCTTTACTAATTTCCACTTTGTCGAACACCACCTCTCTTCTTCTAGACCTCATCTCTTATTCTTAACCGAAACTCAGGTGTTTGAGTGCTCTGACAGCAAGCCCTACTCTGTTTCCTCCTACTGTCTCTATCCTCAATTTTCAACCAAAGGCGAATGTTGCGCTTATGTGCGCAACGATGTTGTCTGTTCTTCGTGTCTCTTATGGCTTAAACTTTCTTGCCAACTCTACAACTAAATTTATCTGTTCTGTCTACTTATCTCCTAACTCTACAGACTATCCAAAATTTTTCGACTATCTTAACTCCAAAATAGAACACATTCTTTCTTCTTCTCCTTTCTCTGAAATCATCATATTAGGTGATTTCAATGTTCACCACCGCCAATGGCTTTCATCTAGTTCTCACGATCCAGCTGGTGAACTCGCCTTCCAATTTTCTATCCAGAACAACCTTGAGCAGTTGGTGCATCTCCCTACCCGTATCCCTGATCGCCTTGGTGATGAACCCAACATTCTAGACCTTTATGCATACTTTATCTTTTCCTAACTTCTTATCCTTCTCCTTACACTGTTAAACTCTTTCCTCCTCTGGGTTCATCCGATCACCTTCTTATCTCTGTATCTTGTCCTGTCTCTTCAAGTCTTCCGCAAGAACGGCCCCCGCCTTCGGCGAGGAGACGTTTTTGGCATTTCGGTGCCACTAACTGGTCTGACTTGCGGTTGTACTTCTCTGATTTTCCATGGAATGATTATTGTTTCCGTGGGAGGGGTCCCTCTGAGTGTGCAGAGCGCATAACCGATGTGATTCTCTCTGGCATGGAGGCGTACATTCCATATTCTTTCCCTTCTACTAAACCTAACAAACCTTGGTTTAACTCTGTTTGTTCTCGTGCTATCCGCCACAGGGATGCTGCCTTCAGGGATTACCGTCGTCTTCAAACTCTTGAAACTCACGCAACTTATATTTCATCCCGGAATCGTGCAAAATCTATCCTTCGTAACACAAAAAACTCCTTTCTCCGTAGAAAATGCAACCATCTTTCTGGCTCTACTTCCTCACCCCCTTTCTGGCATTTTGCAAAAAAAGTCAACTCTAACTTTGCTTCTTCCTCTTTCCCTCCTCTAGTATCTTCTGACGGTACAATTGCCGTTTTGCCTTCTTCTAAAGCTGAACTCTTCGGTCAAACTTCTACCTCTAATTCAACCTTAGACGATTCCGGAGCTATTCCTTCTCCTTCAACCAACTCCAACTCATTTATGCATAAAATTGTAATTTCTTCTAAAGACGTCATTTCTGCTCTCTCTGAGCTTAACACTAAGAAGGCATATGGTCCTGACGGTAATCCCTCCTGTGGTTCTCAAAACTTGTGCTTCCGAACTTGCACCCTGCCTTGGTAAAGTTTTTCGTCTATGTCTTTCTACTTCAACCTTCCCTTCTTGCTGGAAACGTGCGCTCATTCAGCCTGTGCCGAAGAAGGGGGACCCCTCTCAACCCTCTAACTATCGTCCCATTTCTTCAACCTCCGTTCATTCTAAAGTTTTTGAATCTATCCTTAACAGAAAGATTTGGAAACATCTCAATAATTCAAATCTTATCTCTGATCGCCAGTATGGCTTTCGAAAGAAACGCTCTACTGGTGATCCCCTTTTCCTTCTCTCTGACTTCTTGATCCTCCTCTCTTCGGACATTTCGGTGAATCTTTTGCTGTTGCGCTAGACATATCGAAAGCTTTCGATAGAGTCTGGCACAAAGCTTTTATTTCCAAACTTCCCTCTTTCGGAATTTTATCCTTCTCTGTGACCTTCTCTGATTTCCTTTCCGGTCGTTCTATAGCAGAAATTGTAGACGGCCACCGCTCTTCCTTTAAATCTATTAATAGTGGTGTTCCTCAAGGATCTGTCCTATCCCCAACACTTTTTCTACTTTTCACTCTGGTGGAACTTTAGTAGGCCTCTGGCCTTTGCCCCACCAGAGGTGATATATATATATATATATATATATATATATATATATATATATATATTATATATATATATATATATATATATATATATATACAATTAAAACCCCACAGCAAAATTAAAACACAAATTTCAAAAAAAATTGAGGCTTTCGAAGGAACAACCGTCCTTCCTCTTTCAGGCTCAAATTTTTAATGAAAATTTATAAATTTAAAAATTTGAGCCTGAAAGAGGAAGGACGGATTGTTCCTTCGAAAGCCTCGCTCTTTTTTTTAAAAAAAAAAAAAAAAATTGTGTTTTAATTTTCCTGTGGGGTTTTAATTGTATAAAACAAAACACGGTTATAGTGTTCTTTTCTATATATATATATATATATATATATATATATATATATATATATATATATATATATATATATATATATATATATATATATATATATATATATATATATATATATAATTTTTTAGAACCTCTAGTGTGAAACGAATAAGATATACATAAATAAAGTTATCTCCGAAACCTGATTAAAGGCTAACATGAAAAACTACAAAGCAATTGAATGTTTGTAGGCAAAAGAAAGCGGGAAAAATGCAAGAAAGAAGATTATTCCAGAGGTGAAGGAAGAAGTATGCGACCAAAGACTTCAGAAGATCAATCTTCGTTATAATTACCTATAGTAAAAGGAAACGATGCAACAATTCGTCGGTCATAAAAGGGTTAAGGAGAGTCAGAGAGAGCAAGAGATTCATAAAGCGAAAAGTCCTAGACTCCATCATTTCAAGTTGATCTGTATTAATACAACTATATCAGTTCAAGGACAAATGACACTTCAATACATAGCAAGCACTCTGGTGCTGTTAAGAGATCTAAAGGCGCCTCAGAATATCAAACCCCTTAGAAACTTGCCTAGAAACAATATGATCGTTTCCAGAAAGAAAATACAAGTAATTAATATGAAATACAAAAGAAGGCTTGAGTTGTGCGTTTTAGAAAAAAAGATGTTATAGTTATGTGTGGGATTCTATCAAATAGATGGATGAAGGAACAAAGTCTTTGGGGCAATGAAAACAACCATATTTTATGCGCACTAATTAGATATGACTAGGATGAGAAGTCAGCTTCTCCAAAGATAACCTCCTAGTGTCAGCTATTTGAAGTTGGATAGATGTCTTTCAAAGTGTAAAGAATACTGAAGGGTGGAATCATCGGCTCGTTGACATGTGAATGGAGAGGTGATCAAGTGATAGATAGAAAGTCATTAACGAAAAGGAGAAAAATTGTTGGCGATAGGACAAAGCCCTGAGGAACATCACGATTGATGTACTTAAAGATGAATGATGCTTCTCTATAAAAGCTACTACATTATGACCGAAAAAGAAAAATACAGATGACCGCAGAAAGATGAATAGATACCGAAAGAGGAAAGTTTAGAAACTGAATCTTGATGTCGACTCTAATAAAAACTTTTGATATGTTTAGAGCAACAGAAAAATTATTCACCGAAATGCTGAAATGCAGAGGACAGAGAGTCAAAGAGAAAGGAAAGGAGATTACCAGTAAAGCGTTCCTCAAGGAAGCCGAACTGGCGATTACAGACGATATTAGAACAATTAAGCTCCCTCCAAATACCTCCTTTTATGGCTAAATGAAAAAAAATTAGATAGCAAATATTTAAGTGATAACCTATTATAATAAAGAGCAAAGAAGAGTCTCCCCTATTTTTTAGCACAGAGCATGTTTCGAGCGAAACAGATAGGCAGAAACGAAAAAGTTTATAAGTTAGAGCTTCAAACTCAGGAAATACAAATTTTGAGAATCACAGAAATATACAGCTAGGGCTGTATGTCTTCTTAGAATTTAGCTCTGGGAAAGCATAAACCACATCTGTAGAAGGAATTATAAAATAAGGTATAAATGATGTTGATGGTGGTGGAGGAAGAAGAATAACTCCTAATTATGAAGAGTGGAATTAGAGAGAATGGTTTAAATGAAAAGTTCAGCTTTTAGCAGAGCATTAAACTTTAGCAGTGACATCTTAAAATACAAAGACAGAAAGAGAAAGGAGAAAAATTAAGAATTACATTTTGGCATAGTGAAAGAAAGAGTGTGATGAAGAAGGGTCAGAAAGATTATTGCATTTTCAATTTAGAATTAGTGTTTAGTTTCATGAAGAAAAGATTTTGCACGATTTCAGGATGAATTATAAGAAAAGTAAGTTTCTAGTTTCTAGAGTTTGACCCTGATGATAATTCATGACAGTAAAGACTATGCGAAAGTTAAAGATTTTTGAGTTTTAGTTAAAGTCAGAGTTATTAACTTCAGGAGATCTGGAGACATAACAGGATACAGAAACAAGAAGCTAATAGGAGAAACAGAAATGGGGAAAGTGTTTAACAGGAAAAAGAGAAGGATTATAAGTTAACTAAAGGTCATGAACGTTGGATTAATCTCCATGACGATCAATACGGGTAGAGAGCTCTACCATCTGTTGAAGGTCATTCTGGATAAATAAAAGTGAAGTAAATTCACTGGTTCTGTCTTAAAAACTGGAAGAAATCATTGGTTGCGGGGAACATTAAAATTACATAGAATAATGATTTCTACAAATGATTGGAAAAGAAAGTGCTGTGTATTGGAGTTTATGTTGCTGACGAATTTAGGGTAGTTCGAAGAGTTAGAAGATATATTGCCAAAACAAATGAATTTAGTCACAAACTGGCAAGAGAGCCAAAGGCAAAAGAGAAAAAATTCAGATTTGTCCCATTTAGGAGCCAAAGGATAGAAAACGTCAAAGCGCAAAATACGCGCAACACCATCCTTCAGTTGAAAATTGAGAACAGATAGAGTAAGAAGGAACAGGGTTGAACTTGTTATAGGGTTTGAGTTAATAACAATACGTGGGTCTAGAGGAAGAAAGTAGTAGTTTTTAGGTAAGTGGAAATTACTATAAAGAACATAAAAGTTGCAGAAATTAATGAGGAGAGAGACCGTGTTCCATAACAGGTCGACAAATTCATGGAGGAAACCAACCTTACCCTCTGAGGAAGCAAACTGGTGTCTCTTCTCCGAGGATACATTTGTGGTCGTTTCTTTTATTAATTTGTTAAAAATGTGAGTTTTATGTAGAAACTCTTGCGTAAAACAAAATAAAAAAATGCCGGATGTAACTCTAAAGGAACGAACCATCGGTAACTGGAGTGAAGATGAATGTATCAGTCCAATTTGACACTACATATGCTTAATGAGAGATATTTCATGGATCGTACAGCGAAAACTCTCTCTCTCTCTCTCTCTCTCTCTCTCTCTCTCTCTCTCTCTATATATATATATATATATATATATATATATATATATATATATATATATATATATATATATATATATATATATATATATATATATATATATATATATATATATATATATATATATATATATATATATAATATAAATAGAAATACAAGGTTCAATCAATTCCTGTTTCCATTCCATTTCTAATTTGGAAGAGTCATTTACATGGTTTCTTATCAAATATGTATATACAAGTTACACACGCGCATATATATATATATATATATATATATATATATATATATATATATATATATATATATATATATATATATATATATATATATATATATATATATATATATATATATATATATATATATATATATATATATATCCCAGTAGGCTAAATATTTCCAATGAAAATAAGTTTTAGAAAGCTAAGAAGAATAAACGTCTTCCAAACTTTGTAGAAAAAGATAAAATTTTATAAAACAATATAAAATATTGTTTTGTGTTAGAGCAATAACTATCTTCACAATACTTGGAAAAAGAGAACTAATTTTACCAAATATATGTCAGGGTCTTTAATTTAAGATGAAATTTTATACTGTATTCTAAAGGTAACTGTTAAACTTTAAAGAAAAAGTTGAATTCGATTTATACTTCTTCAGTATTAAGCAGTGGTAGTGATAGAGAAATTTGTAAAAATAAAATTATTTAAAAGTTAAATTTTACGAATTTGGCGAATGCAACTCTTTAATTATTTTATTTATTTTTTTTTTTGCGTCAGAATAGTTTGAATAATTAAAATTGAAGAAACATAGAAGTGTTTGAAAGGGTTTAGAATCATTATTTTAAACCCTTGAATATAAAGAAAACATTGAGGAATTTTCTAATGAGCTTTTACCACTATATTTAATTTTAGATCACCTCTGGTGGAAAACACCAGATTCCCACAGGAAACCCGTCAGGGTAAAAGAAATTTAAACACCTATCAGAGTCAAGAGCCTACATGAACCGGAACATGATTTTTTTTAATAAATTCACTGTCCAACAAAAAAAAATTATGCAACGATAACAATGTCATCATCGGGCGTAGTTTTGTGCGTAGAACCCGAAGGTGAACTCCGTTTGTCTCAATCACGCACAATTTTTATGCAAACCTACAGATTTTACTTTTTTAGGGATACTACGGATTTCTCATTCAATATACATGTCTTAATATACTTTTATTGTTTTACAGATTTTTTTCGGTTACTACATTTATTCATTGAAAAACTGGAATATGTCTAGAAGAGGTTGCATACACTCTCCAAGCAATTTCTGTTATACATGCGGACATTTTACAATTTTGTGAACTTCTCGCTTTTCGGCTTTGGGAAAAGAAAGTACACGAAAGATGTGAGGATTACAATATTTAGAGCCCGTGAGGATGCTTTTCAGCTGCATTTTTCAATGGAGAACAGCTTGTGTTATTTCAACAATATCCAGGTGTAAAACTACAGAAGGCGGAAAACTACAGAACTCTTGTTGACAATTTCATACGCTCATATCACATGCTTGGGTGCAACATGTCCCTCAAGGTCCATTTTTTGCATTCTCATCTTGATTTTTTCCCTGAGAATGCTGCAGATGTCAGCGACGAACACGGAGAAAGGTTCCATCAGGATCAGGATATAAGTTTACTTGAAAAGAGTTACAAAGGTAAATGTAGTCCTGCAATGCTTGCAGATTTCTGTTGGAATCTTCAACGTGATGAACCAGATGCTATATATAAGAGGAAACGCAAATACACTAGAAAATAAGCCTCCATGCAAAAATGCATACATATTTTGAAAGCACTTGGTTTCTATTTCTACATATCGAATATATGTACCAAATGTATTACGTTATTTTCTTATTTTCGTATTTTGCAATATATCTGTCTGCACTGTAAATAGAATAAATATACATTTTGTTATGAAACTTTAATTCATTATTGCAGAAAAATGGTACGTCCTAGACAAAATCTAGTTACATATGCAGTTAGCATATTTGTACATTGGCAATTTTTTTTTATTTTTGAACAGTAATTCAATATTTCATCCTTTTCTTAGAGAATTGTTGTTTTCTTCTTATTCTAGGTATGATGTTCCTAAATTAGGAGTAATATTATTTATTATTTTATTATTTTTAAATTTTTTTTTTTTTTTTTTTTTTTTTTTTTTTTTTTTTTTTTTTTTTTTTTTTTTTTTTTTTTTTTTTTTTTTTTAAGAATTTATTTTTTCCAATTCGAAGTCACCAATGTAATTTTCTCTATTAGAACAATTTTGAACAATGTAAGAAAATATATTCTTGATGTGAAATCTAGATTACCTCTTCAGCTAATTATTGCATAATCTGTGCCAGCTGGGCAGTATTTAAATTTAAAATTTCGCAAACGCACAGTTTGTTTTTTTCTTTGTTTGTTTCACTGGTACCAAATAAGCTTTCTATATAAGGTAATTATGTACAATTTTGAAGTTTTGTTAACTGATACATCTCTGCGTACTCACAAGATTATGCTTTTCTAAAAAAATATCATGTTTACTCAAAATAATTATTTGAATATATATATATATATATATATATATATATATATATATATATATATATATATATATATATATATATATATATATATATATATATATATATATATATATATATATATATATTATATATATTTGCAATGTATTTCGTATACGTCTATTATTTTCCTCTTTTCTTCTTTCTGGAAGGGCAGGATCATTCACCTGTTCCGTGAAGGGTGGGGTAGACCCCTCTCAATACCCTCACCATTCCCCTACCCAACAAAAAAAAAATAGAATGATGGAATTTTAGGTAGTATTTTTGGAACTGTAAATTTTTGCAAGAATTTTGCAGCATGCAATATTTACCAGAAAAATTTAACTGGATATTATATTGGTGCTTGCATGGAAGCCCTTGCAAGAAGGATTCTAGAGATTTCCAAGTTGTTTCTTGCAAAAATTGTAATGAGATTTAGTTAGTTCTTACTAAAAAAACTTAGGACTTTGCAAGGAATTTCTTACCAGAAATGAAAATTTCCATATCAAAAACCTAATATCATCGAGCAAGGATATGAATTGATTCTTACAAGAAATCTTTAATTAGTTTTTCTTTTGTTGGAAGTATCTAAAGTCTTGCTGAAACTTAAAAGATCTCTTTTTGCTGAGCATTGCTTTACCATCTGTTTTTTTTTCTATCGTATCTATTTTAAACCAGATGATTTGGGGGAAAAAAAAAAGCAAAATGTTTAAAAAATTTTCATAATCTTTTTATTATTTGTTATTTTATTATGGTTGTTTTTGTTATTATCATTGCTATTCCGTTTATTATTTTTGGTTTTATTTTTGTAATTTTTATTGGTGCCAGTCTTATTATTTTTATTATTTTTGTTTCTTGTTGTCATTATCATTATTTTATTTTTATTTTTATTATTATGATCATTATTATAATTATTATAATATTATTTTTTAATTTTTGCTCATCTTTTTTTTTTTTATCGGTATTTTTTTATTCATCCATTTCTAATTTTAATTATTTTATTTTCAGTTTTTATTCTAATTATTTGTATATGGGTGTGCTTTTATATTTATTTGTTTTCTCACCAACCAACCAACCTTTGAAAATTTTTCCTTTTACTTAATTTTTGTAATTTCCAGTCTGTTCTGACGTTTGGATGTTCTCATGAGTTGTAGTGCGTTTTTAATTAATACTTTTCTTCTTTCGTATTTTTTTTTAATATTTAATTTTTATGCATTAATTTTTTTTTTTTTTTTTTTTTTTTTTTTTTTTTTTTTTATGTTCGCCTTTGCGTTGCCCTTAATTTTCATCATTAGAATAGGATTTCCTAGAAATAAATCACTAGCTCAAATTATATATATATAT
This sequence comes from Armadillidium nasatum, assembly GCA_009176605.1. NCBI lineage: Eukaryota > Metazoa > Arthropoda > Malacostraca > Isopoda > Armadillidiidae > Armadillidium > Armadillidium nasatum. Next base: position 90,633 of record SEYY01015184.1, on the reverse strand, counting down.
ATATATATATATATATATATATATATATATATATATATATATATATATATATATATATATATATATATATATATATATAATATATATATATATATATATATTCTCATAACGTTATCGTGGTATTATAATACTGACATTGCTTTGTAATATTTTCACAAAATTAAATAATTACTGTTACCAAATAAATTTCTTTATGGTACACTGTAAAAAGAAACCTTTCAAATTCCTTTCTATAGAAAGGAAATAGAAAGGCTTAGTCTAATTTCTCATATTTCTCTATTTCTTAGAGCGGAATTATAAAGGCTATTCAGAATTTGGAAGACACTAGAGCGGAATTAAAGAGGAATTAGAGCGGTGTTTATGGTTTTCGTCTATTGCCTTTCTAATGCCGCTCTATCAAAATATTTTCTCGACATTACATGCCGCTCAAATGCCTTTCAAAGTTCTTGTTGAGCGGCAACGATTCGATTTTAAAATCTCTTTTGCCTTTGAACACACACACACACACAAAAAAAAATATATATATATATATATATATATATATATATATATATATATATATATATATATATATATATATATATAATATATATATATATATATATATATATTATATAACATTCTGGTGCATGGGCAAAAGGTCAGAGACCTACTAATTTCAACTAGAGTTGGAGGAATTCCAAAATTAAAGGCCGACATGTCCCTATATAGTGCTTGAAAGTGTGCATGTCAAAAGAAGTAGGAAAAATAGAGCCTATTACCAAAACATCGACAGGGAGCATAGTCGACAGGTTAAATGGTCGACCGTTTTGAAAAAAATCTGACGGCAATTTTTCTCTTCAATTTAAACGTGTCGACAATTTATTTATCGACAATTTTTTTTAAAAAAATGTTTCGAGCATTTGACCAATATCGTTATTTAGTTTTCATCGATATATAGGACAATTATTATTATTATTATTATTATTTTATTATTATTAATTATTATTATTATTATTATTATTATTATTACTATTATTACTACTATTATTGTTATTATTATTTATCTTTCATTGACGTTTAGCCCTAATATTATTATCATTTTTATTATTATTATTATTATTATTATATAAATATTATTATTATTAAATTGGCAAATGCAGGGCACATGAATATTTGTCTACGGGAGGTTTCGGCACACGTACCCCTCGACCCGTGAGTGGTGGTACTGATGAGTGCAAAACCTTCAGTACTTTAGCAAATCCAACGATTTTATTTGAAACTAATCCGTACTTTCGTTAATAGCAAATATAGAATAGGGCTCTCTGTCTCAATATATATATATTATAATATATATATATATATATATATATATATATATATATATATATATATATATATATTATATATATATATATATATATATATATATATATATATATATATATATATATAATAAATAAATTTAAACAACTGAAAAATCAATTTACATGTATACAAAAGAAAATTTTTTTAAAACAAAGTGGTTCACCGTAGCACGATCAACACGGTCCTCGACTTTGGATTTCTCAAAATATCAACAAAAACGACAACAATTCGAATACTCTTCAGATGATTTATGACGTCAGAGGCAAGTGTATTAAATTTGTTAGAAAATAGATTGCTTAGCAAATGAAAGGATAGTCACGTGGTATTTGGTACACATGGTGCAGCGTTGCCATATGTGTAACTAAATTTTTACTTTTATTCGAATAAAATAGAAAGGAATTTGGTGATTTCATATGTTTTATATGGAGAGAAAAACACCAGTTCTGATTCCTTTCTATACAGAGCTGCAAAAAACGCGTTTTTGCTGCGCTGTTAGAAAGGAATTAGAAAGGTTTGTTTTTGTAGTGTATTATTATGACGTTGCAAACAATTATATATCTCATTGTGACGTCATTAGCATCAAGCCTTTGTACCATAGTATAAGTATTACTTAGTACAATTAACATATAGGAAATTTATCTGCTTATTTGCATGACCTTGAAATGTTTTGTAGTCTTAGCTCCGCCTATTTTCAAACAAAAGTATTAAAAGCTACTTTGCTACATATGACGTATAAGTGACGTCATAAAACCTGGTGCCTATTTTTACTATATATATATATATATATATATATATATATATATATATATATATATATATATAATATATATATATATATATATATATATATATATATATATATATAATAATATAAATATATAATGGTTTTAATTTTTATTATACCAAAAAATCAAGATGATTTATTAATTAAAAGCCAATAAAATATATAAATTTATATATATATATATATATATATATATATATATATATATATATATATATATATATATATATATATATATTATATATATATATATATATATATATATATATATATATATATATATATATATATATAATGGGAAATACAAAACATAATCTGGTACAAAGTTTTTAAATTTGGAAATTTGGCAACGCTTTTCTTAACATTTTTGTTTTTGTTTAAATTTCAAAGAAAACTGATTTATGATTGGTCATGAAAACAAAAACTATCTGTTATTGGAGTCGGGCAATCTAATGACGTAAAAAAATAATTAATATTTGATTTCAATAATAAGCATCATTTTACATATTATTTCTACAAAAAAGATTTAATTAGATTTTAAATGATTAAAAGAAATACAATTTGCTTCTTGAGGGTGTTTATTAAAAAAAAAAAAAAAATAGGCATACACAAAAAGTGCATCACTCTCAATCAGAAAATTATAACATTTATTAATCCAACTAAGTAATACTTATACTATGTTTGTACCCGACAGAGTTGGATTCTGAGTCAGACTTAAAATTCATAATTCGTATAATTCCAAGTGCTATGTCAGCAGTGAATCCTACGATTCGTGAGCGATAAGGTGGTGAAGCCGAGCGAACTCACCCACACACATGATATTATATATAAATAAATGAATATATACGACATCGAGTTGCCGGATAATTTATTATTATTTCACATATTGATGTGTGTCCAACATAGGTTGTGTTTACCTATTCACATACTTGAAATACATTCACAGACTTAAAGTACCCATATATATATATATATATATATATATAATATATATATATATATATATATATATATATATATATATATATATATATATATATATATATATATATATATATATATATATATATATTATAAAAATTTAAAGTTAAAAGTAGCTAGATGCCACCTGTAAGGTAGGAATTTTGGGAGGATTCTTGCTGGGAATTTGAAAAGGGAGGTTGCTAGATTTTAAAAACGTCTTTTTCTATTTTGCCTTCCAAGAGGAAGCATATTATAGTGTTCTGTGTTCACTATTTCTAATAATATTGAATCTTTTATAAAATTCATGCGTAATTGAGTTTTATACAATAATATTGGAGTATTTACTTTGTTAAATATTTTTTAAAAAAGACTTCTCGAATTTGACATTAACCTAATTTTACTGTTTAAAAGTGTATATTACTAAATAATCGTAATCTACGAAATATACTGAGTTTGTGAATTTTGCTTTCATTACTTTGAAACTATTTTCTATCGATCTTGGGTTTCTTATGTTTTAATATTGTCTAATTCGTTCTCAGTCCTATTTTTCTAGAGCGCTCTATTTTCCTTTCATTGACTGACGAATTGATGAGGCAGAGTTTGACGAAATTCCAATATCGAGACCAATTACATCTACTTCATTATATCTGCAAGATTTCGGAAGATGCGGTGAAAGAGCAAATTTCTTTCAAAAGAATTCTTCAAGCCCTTTCTCGAAGATTCCGCGTAAGTTTTTTTCCATTGTTCCTGACTTGCAGGTGGCATTATTTATACTAAATATTTACTATATTGGGGATATTCTTTATGCTTACAGTCGCAGAAGAGGGATGTCTGTTGTAAAAAAATCTAGGCATTGAGGTTATCTGGTGAAGAAAACCCCACATAATAGGGTCCAAATTTTAACTACCACCTGAAACTAAACTAGGTAATTTCAATAATATATATATAATAATATATATATATATATATATATATATATATATATATATATATATATATATATATATATATATATATATATATATATATATATATATATATATATATATATATATATATATATAGGGAAAGGTGTAGATTGTTTCTGACTTTCGATTGTCCGAAAATATCGATAATCGAAAATATCGGAGAGGCCTAACGTAAATAAACAAGAACTTTGCCGAGAATTAGAGGTCTACGGCCCTATTACACTAGACATACACACAATTATTATTACTTACTTTTCTAGCAGAACCTAATTCGACTTATCATAACCTGAACTACCGAAATTGCCGTACAAAAAGGCCTAACCTACACATGAATTTGCCGTAAAAGAGACCTAACGTACACAAGAACGTTTGCACGACATAGTAGCCTAGGGCTAATTATAGGTATAAAATATCGATTAAAATAAAATATCGACATAAAAAAATATCGATATAAAAAATATCGAAAGTCAGAAACAATCTACACCTATATATATATATATATATATATATATATATATATATATATATATATATATATATATATATATATATATATATATATATATATATATATATATATATATATATATATATTAAGATAATGTCGATATCCAATTCCGGAATTTCATCGCCATTTTTTTAATTTTCTTAAAAATTGGCGAAATTCACTGACAAAACTGCATTAAAGTCTATTTTCATTCTTGTTTTGCAACTGACTTTTGTCAATTTAGGAGATCTATTTATGAAAGGTTTGACACCTTTCCAGATAATTGTAGATGAAGGTAAACTACTAAATAGATCAATTAAGTTTTTAGACTAACTCTTCAACTGTAACTGCTTTATTTCTATTGAGTTCAAAATTTTAAAAGCAAGTATTATAAACTCAAGAAAATGATAGCCTGTTCTTAACACTAATTTAAGCTGAAGTCATCTTTTTTTTCAAATATTTCAAGTTATTTTTAAAAATATTTTTCATCTGCAACATAAAACCTGTAGTTTTTGTTTTTATGCTTTGCTTCACAGACTTAAAGCATTCCATTTCTTCACTTCATAGACACGCTTATCCAAAGTAGAGAGTGTCACGCTAGTGGCTAAATTAACTAAATCGGGCCTTAAATAAATAACCCTATCTTTCAAACCGATATAAGTGCATATTGTTTTCATTTGGGCTTTTCGGAAAAGTGAAATATATAATTCATCACTATTAGATTTCAAACAATACACTAATGGAATTGTCTAATATATATATATATATATAATATATATATATATATATATATATATATATATATATATATATAATATTATATAATATATATATATATATATATATATATATATATATAATATATATAATATATATATATATATATATTCAACTCTGGTAGGCAAAGGCCAGAGGGCTACTAAAATTTCCACCAGTTAGGAATAAAAAAAAAACAACCGGGAATCTGGTCAAGTTAAAGGCTCACATACACGGCGTTTGAAGGTGTGTAAGTCATAGAAAGTTGGAAAAATAATAAAGGGAGTGGGTTCTAGACTTTACAGGTAGAGTACTTGAAAGATTGAACATAGCGGCTAAGTCTGGGGTTAAACAGTTGGACAGAGAAAGGATGAGATAGTGTAGAGAGGCATGTCGCACGAACCCTTCTCAATGGAGGGAGTTAAATTATATCGAGTAGAGCAGAAGGGTTGATAAAACGAAAAGACTTAGACTCCACCTTATCAAGGAGAGCTGAATGAGTGGAATCACCCCAGATGTGTGAGGCGTAATCCATACAGGGGTGGTATCAACATTAATATAAAGAGCAAGCAACCGGGACGGAGTGAAGAAATTCTGAAAGCACCATAGAACACCTAACCTCTTAGAAGCTGCTTAAAAAGAGAAAGATAACGAGAAAAAAAAAAAACACCAAGAATATGAATTAGGGGTGAAGGTTTGAGTTGCTTTTTCGAAAAAGATATCGTATTTGTGTAGAAGGTTATGTCGAGTCGAGAGGTGGAGGAACTGGGTTTTTGAGGCATCGAAAACAATCATATTTTCTCTCTCCCAATTTGAAATATGAGAAAAATCAGATATCAGTTGCTCCAAGGCTATATCTTCCTTGCGTCTATTAACTGCAGTCTTTTAAAATTGAAAGGAATATTGAAGGGTGGAATCATCGGTACAGGATTGGATAAGAGATGAAGTAACAGAGAGAAGGTCGTTAATGAATGTAGAAAGTGTTGGGGAGGGGTCAGATCTTTGAGGAACACTACTATAAATAGATTTAGAAGATGAACGATGGCCTTCTAAACAGCTGCTATAGAACGACAGGAAAGGAAATGAGGAAGAAGGGCAGATTTCGAAAGAAGGAAGTTTTGAAATTAAAGCTTTTTACCAGACTCTATCGAAGTCTTTTGATAGGTCTAGCACGACAGTAAAAGATTAACCGAAATGCTGAAGAGCAGAGAGAAGAGAAAAAAAGATCCCAGTAGAGCTTTTATTAATGAAAACCCATACTGGCAATTAAAGATAAGATTAGAAGAATTGAGATGTCTCCAAATCTTCCTGTTAAGGACAGATTCGAAAACTTTAGAAAGAACGAAGGTAAAAGAAAAATGGGATAATTGGAGGATTGAGAGGGATCCCAGTTTTTCGGCACAGGTTGAATGAGCGCACGTTTCCAGCAAGAAAGGAAGATTGAAGTAGAAAGATAAAGACGAAATAGTTTGAAAAGGGAGAGGGCAAATTCGAAAGCACAAGTTTTGAGAACTGCAACAGGGACACCATCATATAATATATATATATATATATATATATATATATATATATATATATATATATATATATAATATATAATATATATATATATATATATATATATATATATATATATATATATATATATAATTTTTTTTTTTTTTTTAATATTTTTTTTTATTTTATTTTTTTTTAAGGAAGAAAGACTTGAAGGAAATATTTTTTTTCCACTTATTTTCACGACTTCTAATTGGAAAAAGGAGGAAGTTTTTTGGAGAGAAACAAAAATCATTTTCTCAATGAATTTTTCTGAGGCATCGTCGTCATCATCATCAAGATAACTGATCAAAAATCTTTTTTCATTAATTTACTTTACCTCCTCGTCTCTTATATATATATATATATATATATATATATATATATATATATATATATATATATATATATATATATATATATATATATATATATATATATATATATATATATATATATATATATATATATATATATATATACCATATTCACGGGCAAAGGCCTATTCAAGAGGGGGTCATAAAATATATATATATATATATATATATATATATATATATATATATATATATATATATATATATATATATATATATATATATATATATATATATATATATATATATATATATATATATATAGGGGGGAATGCAAATCATAGGGGGGAAGATATTTTTCCTCATATTTTCGACAAGAACCCTTGAATAGTTGCCTATTGTTGTAAAAATGAGATTGTGGAATTTTCGGCTCGGTCAGATAACGTTAAGTTCTGCCTCATCACCATAAAGTATTGAAACCCGCTAATTTTAAAAAAATCGGGGGTTTTCTGCTATGAAATTTGAATTATTTATCCTAGGAACGAAGTTATTTTTAGTTTTGGTACAGAATGTTCATGGCTTCAATTTTAACTCCTACAACTTGTTTGACAAACGTACAGATCGTAAAATATTTGACTTTTTCGAGAACCGGTGCTCTCCCAGACCAGAAAAGTCGAATTTTACAAAAAAAAAAAAAGTGAAAATTCTCTAAGTAGATAATTTGTTTATTGGAATGTTGTTCTACAAGTTCAAAGAGTTTAAGTAAGATACTTTTTAAAAAATAAATTTTCAACCAGGTATTTAAATGGAAGGAGTGGTATAGAAGGGGTGGGGGGAAAAAGAAAGAAAATATTTGCATACGAACCAATTATTTTTTATAATCAAACCATAATGAATTTAAAACACTGAACTTAATTATTACCAAAAAAACCTTCAGAAGTAGCAAGTAGTAACATCAGAACAGGTTTTCTCTAAATTAAATATTAATTATAAATTAATAATATATATAATAATAATAATCGGTAAGTTAGTCGAATTGCTAGGCAGATTTGTCACTAGAATCAAGTAGGTGATAAGGTTTTTAGAGGATACATTTCAATGTGTCTCGGAATAATTTTCAACATTGCAACTATTTGCAAAATATATTGCTTTTGCTCTTCATCTGCTGTTATGCTCGCATTGTAGTCTTGCATTAATTTGTGTCGTTTACAACTCAAACGTTTGACAATTCCATGTTCTTTCAAGAAATCCAGGTCTTCATTCCAAATATCTGAATCAGAGTGTAAGAAATAAATCGAAATGTTGAACCTTTTAAAGAAGTTGAATTCTTGTGGTGTAATAAAGTAATCGACTTCTTTGTCCAAAAAAAGGAGCTTCTTTCATAGCGATTTTGGCTTTAACTACCCTATCGATTGTATTGTATGTTTTCTTTCTCAAGCTCAATGAGCTTGCTTAGCTCATCAAAATCATCAGTTTTTTTTTTCAAAAGGTAATAGTTTTGTAACCATGTTTATTTTGATTTGTTTCATGCCCATATTTCTAAACTCAGGCTCACTGTTACTCTCTTTATTTACCGAATTTGCTGGTGAAATATCTGGAACACTTCCATTTTCACAACCACGTTTGATTTGCATATATTTTCAAACATTGTGTATGGTCTAGAACTGAACTTGGTATTACCCAGCTCTAGTGAATAGCATGGAAACCAAATTTTTTTTTTTTTTTTTGCATAAAACGTTATTTATATATATATATATATATATATATATATATATATATATATATATATATATATATATATATATATATATATATATATATATATATATATATATATATATATATATATATATCATCCTCCCAAGAAATAGACAAATGTTTGAAAAAGATGCAATGAAAGGACGTTTATTTTTATTCCAAAATTTTCGAAAATTTCTTTTCAAAAATCTTCGAAGATCAACGTAAAATTCCAGATTCATATCCAAGATTATTCCGATTTATGTAAATACAGCAAATATGGAACCTTTCAAAATATCAATAAATCTATTATATATATATATATATATATATATATATATATATATATATATATATATATATATATATATATATATATATATATATATATATATATATATATATATATATATATATATATATATATATATATATATATATATATATATATGAAGAAGAATAGTTCTTTGCATGATTCTAAAGGCTGGGAACCCTTTTAAAACCTGGTTTTTCTTTCTTCCATATATATATATATATATATATATATATATATATATATATATATATATATATATATATATATATATATATATATATATATATATATATATATATATATATATATATATATATATATATATATATAAGAATAATATCCACATTCCGCTCCAGCGATTACTCTTGTTACGGTATATCATTATCGATGATCTCAGCGAGGCAGTTTAATGCGGCAGTAAATTCAATTATATCGTCCCTTGACCTCCACAAATTTTTTTTTTTTTTATCAGATTAAACTGTTGCTGAATGTAAGGGAACATCACCCGCGATATCGTTAACATTCCTTTGTCCTATCAGTATATATATATATATATATATATATATATATATATATATATATATATATATATATATATATATATATATATATATATATATATATATATATATATATATATATATATATATATATATATATATATATATAGTATTGACTGGACCTCTATTCTCGAGATGGAATTTAGTAATAGTTAAAATAACCATAAACAAATCTAAACATAATTTATTGCCGATTAGTTTCGGGTGATTCTATTCTATTCAATCTCGTCCTCTTCTGCTCTTCCTATTGCACACCCTGGTGTGACGCAACTCCAGCTGGTCACTGACGCATCGTCAGTCGCTATAATAGCTGCCCTGCATCAGATGGTGGACGGTACTCCGGTACCTATTGATTTTTTCAGTAAAAAATTTTCTAAGCCTTAGCGCAGATATTCGGCCTTCGATTGCGAACTTCTTGCTGCTTATTTATCTTTGCTGCACCTTAAACCTTTCCTCGAGGGTCGTGATGTCACTCTGTTCGCTGACAATAAGCCTTTAGTTGCTGCCTTTTTTAGATGAACTCCTTCCAACAGCGACCGTCAGCAGCGTCATTTATCCCTTCTGAAAGAGTACATTTCTTCAGTGATTCACGGTTAGGGCTCCGACAATGTTGTAGCTGATGCTCTATCTCGCTCTGTCTCTTCCCTTTCTTTGGATCCTGTTGACCTCCCATCCATTGCTCGCACTCAGGACACTGATCCAGAGCTACCTCCTTAAAGAAATAGACTTAAATCTTTCTCCTTGTCCGCAACCTTTCTGTGTGGTGTGCCGTTTCAGCACCTCACCCACGGCCTTTCGTACCTATATCCATTAGGAGGCAGCTCTTTGACGACCTTCATAGTATGTTCCATCCTAGGGTAAAGGCGTCCCCAAGACTTATTAAGGCGAGTTATTTTTGGCCCAACTTGGAAAAGAATAGCTTATGGGTTCAGTAGTGCCACCAGTGCCAGGTTTCCAAAGTGCACCGACATACAAAATCTCAGGTGAAACTTTGGAAATTCTTTCGCAGCGCTATGAGACGGCTCACATATTGTCGGTCCCTTTCTTGTTGTTTCCCCACCAGGCAACTTCTCTTCCGTTTACCGCTACCTTCTAATTTGCCTTAAAAAATTTAATACGAAATGGATAGAAGCTTTGCCTATGTCTGGAATTTCCGCAATGTCCGATTCGTCCACTTTCTTACAGTGGATCACCAAATTAGGGGTGCCACCTTACATTATCACAGACAGAGGTAATCAGTTCGAGAAAAAGTTCTTTTCAGAACTTTCTCACTTAATTGGTTTTCACAGACTTCGAACCTCTGCCTGCCATCCTCAATCCAATGATCTTTTAGAACGGCTCCACAGAACCCTAAAATCTGCTTTGACTGCCAGGAAGAACAATTGGTTGCTTTCGCTGCCATGGTTCTTCTCAGTCTGCGTTGTATTCCCAATGATTCTGGGTATTCACCGTTTCAGGTTGTTACTGGTAAAATCTCTTTTGTCTGCTGCTGACCTCTTTGCTTCCGTCCCTCAGAACAAGTGGGACTTCGACACCGTCATGAGAAATTTTATATCTCGGATGAGGGAGCTTGAGTTCTACGTGCTTCCGTCTTTCCATCCATCTCATTTACTTCTTATATACAAGAAGCTTTGAAAACATGTACTCATGTGTATGTCCGAGTCGGTCGTATCAGAAGAGCTTTAGAGGCACCACATACAGGTCCTTTTTAGTTCTTGAACGCTTCGACCGATGCCTCAAATTACAGATTCCAAATGGCCGGTCGGACATGATCTCTATTGCACGTTTAAAACCAACATTTGTAACTTCTACCTCCGCTTCGTTTGCAACATCTGCTCCTGCCACATCCTTTTCTACATCCTCAGAGTCCACATCTTCCGGTTCTGTTTTTTGCTCCATCCGCGGAACCTGCATCTTCAGCATTAACTTCATCCGCAGAATCTGCATCCTCTGCTCCTAGTACCCCTCCTGTGGATTCTGCCCCATCACCTCTAATGTCTCTTCCTTCTCCCCTTCTCCGTCAGTTTCTACGACTCCGGCCGACCCACTATTAGTCCAGAGGAGAAGGAGTCCTCGCTTGAAGACGATTTCGTTTGCTCCAAAACCTTTCATAAAGTACTTTGCTGTGCTCCGCACTGGCGCTGGGACAAATAAATATAAAACTATTCAGAACCAAACATGCCCAAATTTTTCATTTGCACTAAAAACTTGCTAAAATCTTTCTGCTATACAGAGTTTCTCTTCCTCTCTTGGTGAAAGCATTCGTCAAATATTTTTCCGCTTGTTTTTGAAAAGCCGAAATTATCTGTGATTTATTTTCTTTAGGCGTCTTGCCCTTCAAAACTTACGTTTCATTATTCATTGTGCTTTACCTGTGACAATCTTTGTTTATCGAATTATCTATTTCTCTTGCGGTTGTTCATTTGGGGAAGTGACGTCATAATCCTTAGATTGTAACTGTGGGAGAATTAGGGGAACCACGTATTTACTTCGTTGTTTAAAATCGTGTAGTTCCTTCATTTATGTGATTTCAAAATAAGGTAAGTTGGATATTTATTCATTGTATTTCTTTCGTATCAAATACCCCAAACGGCAATCCTTAAAACACAAACTTTTTCACCGTATATATATAATATAATATATATATATATTATATATATATATATATATATATATATATATATATATATATATATATATATATATATATATATATATATATATATATTAGAGATGGATCAGATGTCATATTTTCTCATTTGCGGATGTGGATTCGGATGTCGAATTTTGGTAAAGTATGGATGCGGATGTGAAATACTAATGTAGAAATTTTCGACACGCGCGGAGGTGTAGGCATCATATATATATATATATATATATATATATATATATATATATATATATATATATATATATATATATATATATATATATATATATATATATATATATATATATATATATATAATAAAGTTGAGACAGCTTCTTTACTAGTGGACCATAATCTAAACAGAAAAATTGAAGCCAATATTAAGAGTTTCCACGTACTAATTATTGCACTGTGGACGTTTCAAACCTTATCTCGGTTCGTCTTCAGCACAAACTAAATTTTACAAATTTCTGTTTTACAATACAATCAAAATATAAATTCATTAACTGTATATAAAATATTTAAAATAATAATAATTACAATAAAATAATAAAAATAAAGTAATAATATAGGTATTGAAATAACATAAATAAAAATAAAAAGGCTAGACTAATTTGGTAATTATTGAATGAAAAGAACAGTAGAAGAAGCTTGATCATATATGGATGGGCAAATAAGTTTTTATATTTAATACTCCAATATCCTACTATCAAGAAGGAAAGACTCATGTTGAAGGATAGAAAAATTAGAAAAAGAAAAAGGGTGGAAATCTCCATGGTCTTTTATAGCAAGGATTAAGGAAACTCCTCTATGCTTATCAATCCTCACTTTTAATTGCAAATAAATAAAATTAATGAGAATCTGAGAAGCATTGAGTTAGATTAGTTGAGTCTGAAGAAAGTATGAACTGAGAGGGAGTTATAATTTATAAGAATGAACTGGTATTGGGGGAATGTAGCTTCAAGTATCGTATGAATATTTCTATTGAGATGTAAGTAATCCTATATACGGAAGTTTAAGTAGTATTTTTTGTTTAGGTACAGTAGAAAAATGAAGTGTGGGCTCTGACGATCTTAGTGATTATTTTGGGAAAAAGAACTTCATTATTGAGGTGAATTCAGGAGGGAGAGCGGACATTTTTGGTTCCATTTTTGTCGATTATTGTTTTGCAAAATAAAATGTTTAATTTCACAACAGAAAGATCAATCTCTGCATATAGGTACTCGTATAATTGGGGACGATACAGATTTTTGCATTCATGTAAAATTTCTGTAGGGGGTATGGTTTCGGAAATAATCTACCAAACGCTCAAATGGCCTCAATACCTATTTTTAATTTTTTTCAGGAAATTTAGATGAATGATGTAGAAACATATTCCTCTAAGGATTGTTTTTGATTGAATCAATCCTTCATGGGGTTTTTAAGTTTTGAAATTTTGTGAAAAATTTCTCACCCCAACTTCAAATGACAAAAATTCAAAATTTGATCAACAATTTTTCTTCATTTTTTTCAGAAAACTTATGAGATATATATATATATATATATATATATATATATATATATATATATATATATATATATATATATATATATATATATATATATATATATATATATATATATATATATATATATATATAAACCAATACTTTCGTTTAGAACACATGTGGCGGTTCGATCAGACATCTGCGTTCAATCCAAAGTTGCAGATAAGGAGGATGTGATGATGTTGGTTCTGGCTCTTTTCACTCTTTTACACTTACGGGAATTTACCCACCAACAGCTCCTTGAATATTTTTATCCTCATCATTTGAATCAATTTGTCGACGGTTGATATATATATATATATATATATATAATATATATATATATATATATATATATATATATATATATATATATATATATATATATATATATATATATATATATAAGATGTTTAATCCAGGTAACTATAGTAAAAATATTTCTTTACATAATCATATATTTCTATAGTGAATGGTCGAAATTTTGCAAAAGTTCAAAATGTTTCATTCAGAATGTCTGGTTTTCAGAGCATTCCTGACTACGGTCGAGAGCGAAAGTGAGTCCTCTAGTAAGGGGCGCACGCACCTTTAAAAAAAAATGGGAACGTGAGCTGGGTTTAGACCTGCATTAATATAAAACTTTGCGATCCATGTGCAAGATGTTTTTATTGACATAACTCTCAAAAAAAAATTTTCTATGGAGTTTTTTCCTAAAATATAACAAGCGGGGTAACAAATTTATTTGAAGAGTGTATTTATTTTACGAAAAATTTTCAAAGGTACCACCATCAATCTTTATTCATTTTCTGCCTTGGCTGCGAAAAGCATTTGTTGCTTCCCTAAAGTTCTCGTTTTTCTTTTATTTCAGCTGCAGCATTCAAAATAAGGCGAATTAGTGCACCTCGATTGTTCACCTTTTTTTTGTGTACCTCACTTGTATACCACAAAAATCCAATAGTATGAGGTCTGGAGACCTTGGTGGCCAATTAATAGGGTCCACCTGAACCAGTCCATCATTCTGGAAAATTTTCATTTAAATATTGTGTGGCCCACCGAGAAAAATGTGGAGGAGGTATCTTGCTGATATTACATAGAATTTTTTATGATTAAAGAAACATCTTCTACTAGATCTTGTAACTTTTTTTTGCAATAATGAATGGACTAGTTAAATGATTATCATCAATCCCACATCACACGTTAAATGAAAAACAATGCTGAAAATTTTTGTCTACTATTTCTTGGGTATTTTCATCAGACCATCGATGAGAGTTGCGGGTATTTTGGAAGCCATTAAGTGAATATTGCTTCGTTAAAAAGTATGTATCGAACCAAATGACGGATAGCAATTATTCATCGACAAATCTAATATAGTTTCCTGGTTATATGTGGTACTGATATAAGCCCTGTTCGTGTAATGTGCAATCACTTTTATTTGAGGAATTTCAAATTCAGCAGTAATTCTTCGTGAGCTATATATATATATATATATATATATATATATATATATATATATATATATATATATATATATATATATATATATATATATATATATATATATATATATATATATATATATATATATATATGAAAGAAGAAAAAAGAGAAGTTTGTAATTCAGAAACTAACTGTACAAAAAAAAAAAATAAAAAAAAAAAATAAATAAATAAATAAATAAATAAATTT
>SEYY01015184.1:30000-70000 GCA_009176605.1 Armadillidium nasatum | reverse complement strand
ATCTCTTTTCTATAGGTACTACAATGGCAGGTGCTCGAGGAAATTGGCCGCTCGCATTTCACCTCAAATACGTCGCCCTCGTTGCACAAGGGTGCTCTGTTTCGCACGAATTTTGTGTGGGTGGTGGAAACCCCAGGTTTGCCCGTTGTGGTGCCTCCTTTCCAGCCACCTCTACCATTATCTATTTTTTCTCCTACATTTAATCTTCCTCTCTTCAAGGCTTCAGTCTGCGCTCACCTGAGAGATGTGTGTCAGGTTTGGGGTGGGTATTCTTCTTTTCTCTATTGCATATGCCCTCCTTGAAAAGGGCTTTGCCCGTGAGTGGTGGTGAACTGAAAAAAGAAGCTCTCTTGCCATTCTACGACTAAATTCATTTGTTATGGTTATTTATCTCCTAATTCTACTGACTATCCTAAATTCTTCGACTATTTAAACTCCAAAATAGAGCACATTCTATCTTCTCCTTTCTCTGAAATCATCACATTAGGTAATTTTAATGTTCACTATCGCCAATGGCTTTCTTCTAGTTCTCATGATCCAGCTGGTGAACGTGCCTTCCATATCGCTATCCAAAACGACCTTCAGAAGTAATTGCAGCTCCCTATTCGTATCACTGATCGTTTCGGAGATGAATTTAACATTCTAAACCTTTTTCTATCTTCTAATCCTACGGCTTGTACTGTTAAACTCTTTCTTCTCTGCGTTCATCCGATTACGTACTTATCTCTGTATCCTGTTCTATCTCTTCAAGTTTTCCTAAGGAAAGACCAACTTCTATTGAAAGGAAACGTTTTGGCATTTCGGTGCCGCAAGCTGGTTGGACTTGCGGTCGTACTTCTTTGATTTCCCATGGAATAACTATTGCTTCTGTGGGAGGGGTCCCTCGGAGTGTGCAGATAGCATTACCGAGGTGATTCTCCCTGGAATGGAGGCGTACATTCCATATTCTATCCTTTCTACTAAACCTAACAAACCTTGGTTTAACTCTGCTTGTTATCATGCTTTTCTCTGCAGAGATGCTGCTTTCAGAGATTACCGTAGTCTTCAAACTCCAGAAACTCACGCAACTTATATTTCACCCAGGAATCGGGCGAAATCTATCTTTCGTAACACCAAAAACTCTTTTCTCTGTAGAAATTGCAAAAATCTTTTTGGTTCCTCTTCTTCAGGCTCTTTCTGGCATTTTCCAAAAATTGTCAACTCAAACTTTGCTTCTTCTTCTTTTTCTCCTCTGATACCTTCCGAAGGAACACAACTACTGTTTTGCCTTCTTCTAAAGCTGAATTCTTTGCTCAAACTTTTACCTCTAATTCAACTTTCGACGATTCCGGAGCTATTTCTCCTCCTTCAATCCCCACCAACTAATTTAAACCTGAAATTATAATTTCTTCTAAAGACGTGATTTCTCTCTCTCTCTCTCTCTGAATTTAATACTAAGAAGGCGTATTGTCCCGATGGTATTTCTCATATGGTTCTCAAAACTTGTGCTTCCGAGCTTGCATCCTGCTTTGGTAAACTATTTCGTCTATGTCTTTCTACTTCAACCTTCCCATCTTGCTGGAAACGTGCGCTCATTCAGCCTGTACTGAAGAAGGGGGATCCCTCTCAACCTTCCAACTACCGTCCATTTTTTTTTTTTTTTTACCTCCATTTTCTCTAAAGTTTTCGAATCTATCCTTAACAGGGAGATTTGGAAACATCAATTCTTCTAATCTTATCTCTGATCGCCAGTATGACTTTCAAAAGAAACGCTCTATTGGTGATCTTCTTTCCATCCTTTCAGACACTTGGTCCTCTGCTCTTCGGCATTTCGGTGAATCTTTTGCTGTCTCGCCGGACATATCGAAAGCCTTCGATAGAGTCTGACACAAAGCTTAGATTTCTAAACTTCCCTCTTTCGGTATCTATCCTTCTCTCTTTGATCTTTCTTATTTCTTTTCCAGTCGTTCTATAGCAGCTGTTACAGACGGCCACCGTTCTTCCTTTAAATCTATTAATTGTGGTGTTCCTCTGTGTTCTGTCCTATCCCAAAAACTTTTTCTACTTTTCATTAATGACCTTCTCTCAATTACTTCATCACCTATCCACTCCTATGCTATAACTCCACCCTTCATTATCCCTTTCTGTTTGAAAGCGAAATGGACTCAAGAAGGATACCCTTGGAGCAACTAGCCTCTGATTTTTCACGTATTTCAAATTGGGGCAGAGAAAACATGTTTTTTTCAATACCTCAAAAACATAGTTCCTCCATCTCTCCCCTCGACACAATCTTCCACATAACTATGAAAACTTCTTCGAAAACACACAACTCAAACCTTCATTTGTCCTTAATATTCTCGGTGTATCTTTTTCTCGTGATTTTATTAACGCCATCCTATTTGCTTGCTCTCTATAGGGGTGTTGTTTGCCCTTGTATGGGGTGTTCCTCTCACATCTGGGGTGGTTTCACTCATACAGCTCTCTTTATGGTGGCGTCTAGAGCTTTTCGTCTCATCAACTCTCCCGCTTTCACTGACTCTCTCCAAAATCTTTCTGCCCGTCGAATTGTTGCGTCATTCACTCTATATTATCGCTATTACAATGGACTGCTCTTCTGAACTCTCTCGTCGCATATCTCCCCCATTGAGAAAAACTCATGCCACATGCCTCTCTACACATTTTCATCCTTTCTTTGTCCAATTCTGTGACCGCAGACTTAACCACTATATATAGTGGTTAAGTCTCTTTTTATCTGATTTCCCAACTTTTATTGACTTGCACACTTTCAAACGGCGTGTATCTGGACATGTCGGTCTCCAGCGACCAGGATAGAATTTTCCAACCCCGGTGGAAATTAGTAGGTCTCCAGCCTTTGCCACTGGAGGAGATATCTATAAAAAAAATTCTGTGATGAGTGTCATAAACAGCTATAAATATGTTTAAAGGTTATGGTGGAACTCTTATCTTGTTAAATATTTTTGCATTTTTAGTCTCTTAAAACCTAAAGTTTTACTTATTCCTATGTTTATAGAGTTCTTTTTAGTAGCAAATTTGTAAGCTACTAAGAAAGTCAACAGGGTGTTACTGTTATGTTGATAAATGTTTTTGTATTATTTTTAGCTTCTTAAAAATATAAGTATTTCTTATTTATGTGAATACGTAATACTTATTTTTCCTTATATGCTTATAAGGAGGTGTTTGTGCGGCTGATAGTAGACGAATAGTGTAAATACACAATAAAAGGCTGAAATATGTTTATATTTTTAAGCTGTTAAAGAAAAACACCAAAGAAAGTTTAAGATTTTGCTGTATTCATGAAAACATGTACAGTATATCATCTGAATTTAGTTATGGATCACTATAGTGTGGTTTTAGCTCTGTTTAGTTAATATAGGAAAAAATGTCTCTGTCAAGTTTAAAACATTCTCATTTGAACAAATGTCTCCTATCGCATTAGAAAATTATGTGATTATTTAAAAACGTTTTACTACAGAATTTATGTGTTTGAACATGTATTGGTTGAAGATACTTTATGCTAAAAAAACGTAATTCAGCATACGACGTCAGATGATTGAAGAAAATGGTAATACTAAACATAAATACATCAATATTCAAACAATAAATTGATGAGCTTGTGCTTTTAAAACATAACTCTTGTATATGTTATTATGTGCATGTACATGTGCGTGTGTATATTTTGACGTTTGTGTATGTTTATGTGGCTGTGTTTATGTGCATACGACCGTGTATATATGTAACAAAAGATGGTTATTGATTACGGAAATGTTTCGTACTTTGAAGATGTTTTTCGTCCATTATATTAATACATTATTCGGAAAATAGTAATAAAAAATGATAAAGCCTGATAGAAATAAAGTACAAAAGTTTTAATAGATGCAAAGTTATATGTGATGTAATTATTTTTTAAATATAAATATTGTAAATACATTTCTTACTGTACAATTATTTTACATAATAATAATTGTTTTTAGAAATATTCAAAGTAAATTAATTATTTTTTTATAGTAAAATAGTTTCATAAAAATAAAAATGGTCTTAAATAATGTTGTTATTTACAAGACACTAAAGGCTTCATAACAGTAGTAAAAGGTAACAAATCAGCAGTTGCAGCATTGATTTAAAATTACTGATATATCGTTATGAATACTAGCGAAACATCGATATATTGATATATCGGTGCATCTTTATAAATATCGATAGCCAATGGTACTAGATATTACAAAAAATTGTGCTTATATTTTAGAACATTAATATCTTTGAGAAAAAAGTGCATAATGTTATTTGTTATAATTACGACGGGCTTATATACTTATGAATATGCATGGCAATAAATTGTTATTAAACTGTTAAGCATGAAATATTGTTGTATATGATTGTTCCATATATATATATATATATATATATATATATATATATATATATATATATATATATATATATATATATATATATATATATAGTGTTGTGTCTGTGTGCATGTGTTGGGTTTAGAAAAAGATAAAACGACAAAAGTAAATTTTAAGTTTTTAAAAATTGGTAATATTTAATGTTAATTAAGTGTTCTCCTCGAGGAATTCCCATAATGGTCGAGAAGACAAATTGAAAACCGAGTCAAGCCGTACGGATCGTAGACACGCCAAACGGTCGACAACATTTTTTCACAATTCGTCCAAATGGTTGACACAAAAAATCGATATATATATATATATATATATATATATATATATATATATATATATATATATATATATATATATATATATATATAAATCACCACTCACGGGTCGGGGGTATGGGGGTGGGGTCTCCCTTTGTAGATAAATGTTCGTGTGCCATGCATTTGCTAAAATAATGTATTAAAAACAAATAATATTTATAATTATTATAATAATAAAAATAGGCTTATATATCGATTCATCAATATTAAAAAAAATTTCGATGTTGTCCTAACGGTCAACACAATTTTTTTTTTTTTTTTTTTTTTTAAACATATGGCCAAATCATAGACATTTCAAACTGAAAAGAATAATATGCGACGCTTTTTGTAAACCGTTTGTTGTGTCGACGATTAAGGTCTAGGTCCTTCTCCGCAAGTTTGGGTGAATTATTAAAGGTTTTATGTTTTATATCTTTTATAACGATAATGTGACATATATTAATTAAGCCGTTTGCTGAATTTGAGGATTTTAGTATTTGACATGAAACAAATGAAATAGAAGCCAACATGAAAATGTAAGAGTTGATGACACAGAGTTTAATCCAACATCCGAGAGATGATGCCTAGGTTTTGTATAATGATACCCATAAATTTGGTAAATTCAGATGATGCCTTAAATAATCAAGATATCTATGGGAAACGCCTCCATATCTTAGAAACCTAAATACACCCTGGATACAAAAAAAAATAAAAAATCTTACATATTTGAAAATATTATCATTGATTGGAAATGAGAGTATTTCAGCCTTTGATTCAGATATGTCTGATATAGAAACATTAGAACTGTGATGATTATAATTCAGTAATAACAGATAATTGAAAGAGAGAGGGGAAGCCATTGTTTTAAAAAAAACAGATTCCTCTATAAACTGTAAAGTGTATATAAAGTTTTAGTACGTAAAATTTTGAATTAGTATCGGAACATGATGTACTAATTCTCCTTAATGTATTGTGTTACATATAAAAATTAGTCCAAGAAAATGGGTGAAGAGAAGAATGAATTGTTACCTTTCGAGGGGTGTGTCTATTCCTGATGTGGTAGGGATGTAATGAACTCATATATAAGTCAATAATAATAAATAAAACAAAGAAAATATGAAGAATGGGGAGTGTTGGTGTAGGACTAGGATTCTTAAAGAATGGATATGAATTTCAGGCGATCTTCAAAATATTTCATGTTTCAATGTCAAATATTTTATCTATCAATATAAAAGAGTTAAAACTCTTTGAACAAACAGTATGGACATAAATATTGGTGATGGTAGATATAAGTTATTTCAAAGTGCTCAGATTTAAAGATTTGAAATTATCATAATAATTATAAAATAATAATCATAATAAGGGCTGTGTTAAAAAGAGAAATGAAGGGATATGAAATCTTGAGCGGGAAAGGGCATGTATTTCGACTCATCAGTGTCAAGAGAAAGGAAACAAGTTTAGCAAATATTTACCTTCCAGAGTAAATGGTTAAAAGTGACTGCATATATTTTATGTACTATACAAGTAAATGATGTGAAATTGTCTGTACGTTACTTAATGCATTTCTAAGAATTTATAAAAGTTGAACGTATTCAACATGTAGCATTGTGTCTAACACTACTCAGTAAAATAGTATCACTAACAATGTTACTACTTCTATAATAATAATTCTTATTATTAGTAGTAGTAGAAGTAACTATTTCCATCACCATAAAACAATTTTATAGTAATAAAAATAATGTAACAGTAGTGATAACAAAAAACAAATGTGTTTCAAAATCAGTTTCGAAAGTATATAGAATTCATAATAAACAAAACATATTCTTATTCTTCGACGAGCAAAGCGGACCTTCACCAAACGAAGGTGTACGAGGCTCCTAAATTCTCCTACTGAAAAATCTTTCTGGCCTCTTGCCAAAAACGTCTCCAATAATTTCTGTAAATCTTCCTTTCCTCCTCTTATTCGCTCTGATGGTTCTGTTGCTAACACTCCAACTGAAAAGGCTAATCTATTCGGCCTCCTGCTCTTTTCTAATTCAACCCTGGTCGACTACGGCATTCATCCTCCTACTCCTTCTCTAAGATGTCTCATGCCTTTACCTGTGGTTACATTTGATCAGGTGCATAGGCTTCTGAAATCTATGCACGTTAGGAAGGCAAGTGGCCCGGATGGCATTCCTCTCCGAGTTTTAAGGGAGTGTGCCTCTGAGCTGGCTCCGTCACTCATTCAACTTTTCTCTCTATGCCTCAATACTAGTGCTTTCCCTCAGTGTTGGAAGCGCGCATTCGTCCAATCTATTCCAAAGAAAGGTAGCCACTCTGAACCTTTTAACTATCGCCCTATAGCTCTCACTTGTATTCTGTCTAAGATCTTTGAAACTCTCACTTCTTAGATCATCTGGAATCCCATTCCCTTCTTTCTGATCATCAGTATGGCTTCCGGCGTTCGGTCTACTAGTGATATACTTTCCTATCTCACAGATTTATGATATTCTGACCTTAGGAACCATGGGGAGACTTGGGTGGTGGCGCTTGACATATCTAAGTTGTTTGACCGGGTATGGCATGCGTCACTGCTTTCCAAGCTGCCCTCCTTTGGGTTTCCTCCTTCTCTTTGCCTACTTATGTCTAGCTTTCTTTCTAATCATTCCATTTCGGCTGTTGTTGATGGAGCGACTTCTTCCTTTCCTGTCAATAGTGGTGTTCCTCAGGGTTCTATGTTGCTTTCTACTGTATTCCTACTTTTCATTAATGATCTCAGCTGTTCATCTAACCCTATCCATTCATATGCCGATGAATTGACCCTCCATTCTTCTACTCATTTCAAATCTGCTCCTTTCTTTGCATCTAGAGTTGCCTCTCGTCTTCATCTTTCCGATTCCATTCTTGCAGATCTGGATAGAATTTCCCAGTGGGGTCGTCTCAACCTTGTGAAATTCAACTCTTTAAAAACTCAATTTCTAGAAATCTCTCTCTCTCAAAGACACCTCTTAATTTTTCTATTTCTTTCGATGGTTCTTCCATCTCTCCTGTTGACAATATAAACATCCTTGGCCTTCACATAAACAAAAAAAAAATGTCTTGGAAACCTCATATCACAATGGTTGCTAGGGCGGCTTCAAAGAAGACTGGGAGTTCTGTTTAGACTGCGAGAATTGTTTTCTTTCTCTCAGTTACTTCAATTATACAAGGGCCTCATCCGCCCTTGTATAGAGTACTGCTCTCATATATGGGGTGGCTCAGGTTTCACCTGTCTTTTGGATAGGGTTGAGTCAAAGGCTAAAAGACTTTATAAACTGTTCCGCTTTTTCTAATTCACTTGACTCTTTATCTTTGCGACGTGACGTTGGTGCTTTGTCTCTTTCTATAGGTACTACAGCGCCAAATGCTCGAGGGAACTATCCACTCGTATACCTCCACCTTTACGGCGTCATCGTAGCATAAGGGGTGCATTGTCTGCGCATCAATTTTGCGTGGATATAGGCAACGCCATGCTTGTCCGCTGTGGTGCCTCCTTCTTTCCTGCCACTTCTGTTTTTTGGAACTCTCTTCCATCTTCTGTTTCCTGCCGAATTTTATCTCAATTTCTTTAAAGCACACGACTGCGCTCACCTAAGAAATTTGAGTTAAGCGGGACCTGCAGGCGTTTTTTTTTTTTTTTTTTTTTTTTTTTTTTTTTTCATTCATTCTTCTGACTCCCCCTCCTTGAATAGGGCTTTGCTCGTGAGTGGTAGTGTTGTGTAAAAAAAAAAAATAAAGGTTAATATAACAGCCAAACTATAAATTTTGGTATGATAAAAATAATAATAATAATAATAATAATAATAATGACTGAATAGGATGCTTAATTGTGGGTGAAATACAGTTTGATATGCATTCTTCTCCCTTTCGACGACGCACATACTGATTTCCTGAATGATTATATTATTGACAGTAGAAAGTTGATTCATATCTTTTCACACTGATCTGTCTATTCTAAATGCTCCTTGGCCCAGGCTATTCTTCTATTACAATGCATGCTTGTTAAGAGGGGCTTTTTCCTCACTGAAGCCTCTCCCACCGTATTCCAAGAGTCTCCCCCTTGCTGTGTTTATAGAATTTACTTTACAACTATTTTTCTTCCAGATTTCAAGCAATTCTGTTCTTGTAAGTGTGGTATTTGAAAAGGCTGTTCTGGACAACTCTCGATTTTGCCGCTGTGTAGAGTTCCTAGGTCGTCTTGAACTTAAATCATGGGAACTTTTTCAAATTCCTTTTTATCTTCTTATTTTCCGAGTAGTTGTGGATATGCTTAATGACAAATTTTTAGCTATTAAACATACTCTAAAGCCGTCATCTGAAAGTCTCATCACAGTGAGACGCATTCCCTTATCCACAGCCACATCTTCCCTTGTTTAGAGTATGAGTAATATGAGGTCTGTAACTCGTTTATATAGCATGTGCAGTTAAGCTCCTTTCATAAACAACAATCAATGTCTACTTGAAGAAAGTTCCTTATTGGTTAACATTTGTTTATAGAAACAAATCATTTTCAGATCTAAAATTTGTGTTTTTATGGAAAAGGTTTCAATTAGAGGTTAGAATTATTCCATATCTTATGACATGCTCTTAAAATGGTATATAAAATATTAATACAACTTTGTAAATAACTAAGGAAAACGAATCTGAAGTGTAAAATTGCAATGAATCTACGTGCGTGACATTTTTTCGCATAGCATTGTACGTATTTACTCGTCATTTTGTTAAACGATTTAAGATCACCGGAAATTGAATATAAAGTTCCTTTACGATTATTGTTGGAAGAAGTGATAATGATAAAATATCGTTAGCAAGAAGATAGGACAAAACTACCTGAAAAAGAAAAGTTTTCAATAGCAACAATAAGTAGCAAGGGTATCTAGAATACGCTCACGTTCATTGAATCTTTGAATTTAATATAGCTTCTAAATTAAAAATATTTTGGAGAGAGGATGAAAGTCTATCAGTAATGAAGCTCAGATAATTCTTTTAACAACTCTGTTTAACTACATTCATAAGGGGAAAAATAACTCTTTAATGAAGAATAGTTTTATGGTGTCAAGTTCAGCAAGGAAAATGCAAGGAACTACTTGAAGGGGAAGGCTAGAGAGGGTATGATAAATAAAACTTAAGCCTCTAAAATATAGAACCAAGAAGGAACTAGAGTTCCTTAAAAAACGAAAACAATGTATATCAATGTATTAGCGCTCTGATTTTCAATATCAGACATAGCAAAACCACTGTGAGATAATAGCGGAAGATGCTCGTAGAGGATGCTGCTGTAGGATTCACTCAAGTAGAGGACATCTGCAGAGGATTCTGGTTGAGGAAGCTGATGCCTTCAGAAGGAGGTGGATGATTTCAACTGCCTTGGACACCATTAATATAACGAACGGAAGTTTCTACGATAAATACAATAAACGCTCAATGTTATCCTTAAATAAAAATCTTTACCAGGTAGGTGGCTGATTTCTTTTAATTAATCCTTTAAAATAATGTAAATTCCAGAATGTTAGAATGTTATCTATTTACAAGAGAAACAAATAAGATGCAATTCCCATAAACTCGATTACAGTTCCTCGAAGTAACCTCTAAAGGTGACAGCGTCAGGTAAAGTAATCCCTGCAAAGGGCGTTGGTCTTCAAATAATGTGAAAGTGAAGGTGCAAAGAGCGTTAGGTTATCACAGAAATTTAATAGAATTGACAACAAGTAAGGCTTTCCAGATTTCTTAACAGACATAACGGCTTGTAAATCTTTTAGACAATAATTTCTAAGTTCGAAGGAAAAATGCATGTACAGCGTTAAGGGAGATTATATATATATATATATATATATATATATATATATATATATATATATATATATATATATATATATATATATATATATATATATATATATATATATTTTTTTATTTTATTAATTTTTTATAAAATTTATAAATAATATATTTATTTTGAAAATGTTTTAATAATTTAACTTTCTATGGTATAAATATAGATAAAATTATGAGGGTTCAAAATCTTGCATATATATATATATATATATATATATATATATATATATATATATATATATATATATATATATATATATATATATATATATATATATATATATATATATATATATATATATATATATATATATATATATATATATATATATATATTCTTTGAAGGATCTCTGGACGAGACCGACTGCGGCAGGAAGCTTCATTAGCGAAGTGTGGCCGCCTCAACATGGGGTGGTCAGGGGGTGAGAAGGTAAAAAAAAAAAAATAGGTATATATATATATATATATATATATATATATATATATATATATATATATATATATATATATATATATATATATATATATATATATATATATATATATATATATATATATATATATATGCTTTCATACTGGACTAATTATTTACAAAGTAATATGCTTTCCTTCCTACAAACAATTAACATTATTAAAATTTTTAAACGTTTATAACTTTCTGTAGTGACCCCAAAATTTTATGGAATAAATTTGTAGAAAAAAATGACAACTCTGACTGTGACTGTTATAATGAAGAATATACGTGTGTAGATGTGTGTGACAATCTTTTTTTTTTTTTTTTTTTTTTAACAAGGAAATTACATCAATTATGAGGAAAGTTTAATTAGGCTTGAAACTTTTGGGGAGTCACGTGGAAGTTTTCTTCTTTTCCTCCTCCATTAAGAGTTTCTCCTTCGTCTTATTTCCGTTCTTGCAAAGTTCTTTGGAGATGAATTGCACGACTCCTTCAGTTTACTGCTTCAGTTTACTCTTAATTTAATGGGGGTTGTAGACCAACAATTAACGTAATTAGATGTGAGCAATCATTTTACAACCAATTACAATATATATATATATATATATATATATATATATATATATATATATATATATATATATATATATATATATATATATATATATATATATATATATATATATATATATATATATATATATATATATATATATATATATGGAGGGAAGTAGCGCTTCCGAGGCGATGAGATTACCTCCATTGGGCATATGGGATGTTAATGATATTTTCCATCTCATCCCAGTGCCCGATGGTTTGCACCATTTCGCGCTCATCCCCACCGTCTTTTACACAAAAGATTTCTTAACAGACTTAACGGCTTGTAAATCTTTTAGACTTAATTATTTCTAAGGCTCCTTTTCACATACAATGAGCACTATTACAGACAACATGTCTTTATATAAAAATAAGATAGCAATATTGCATCATCAACAGTAGCTTCGGAGATTTCCAGAGGGACGGCTTCCAAAGATAGCCCTTTATCCACCCCTTTCTCCATGCCCACTTGGGAGTTGGTGTCCTCCGGTGATGTAGTTGGTGACATCAAGAATTTGCAACCGGCTGTTCCGGATGCACTTTTTTGAACATCATCTCTCTTCTTCTGGACCTCACCTCTTGTTCTTGACCGAAACTCAGGTGTTTGAGCGTTGTGATTGCAAACAGTTTTCTGATACCTCCTACTGTCTCTATCCTCAATTTTCAGTCAAAGGAATTTGTTGTGCATACGTGTACAACAATGTTGTTTGTTCTCCTGTTTCTAATTTGGAGTTTTCTGAATTTTCAACCTTGGGGCTTAAGCACTCTTGCCATTCAAAGACTAAATTCATATGTTCTGTTTATTTATCTCCTAATTCCATTGATTAATATAAATTTTTCGACAATCTAAACTCCAAAATACAGAATATTCTCTCTTCTCATTTCTCAGAAATCATCATATTACGTAATTTCAATACTCACTATCGACAATGGCTTTCTACTAGTTCTCATGATACAGCTGGTGAACGGGCCCTCCATTTCGCTATCCAAACCAACCTTGAACAGTCGATGCAACTAGTAACACGTATCCCTGATCGCATTGGAGACTTGGAGATAAACCCAACATTCTAAACCTTTTTCTAACTTTTAATCCTTCTCCTTAAACTATCAAAGTCTATCCTCATCTGGGTTCTTCCGATCACTTTCTTATCACTATTTCCTCTTCTATCTCTTCAAGTCTTCCGCAGGAAAGACAACCTCCTGCTGCAAGGAAACGTTTGTGGCATTTCGGTGCCGCAAGTTAGTCAGACTTGCGGTCGTGCTTCTTTGATTTCTCATGGAATGATTATTGCTTCCGGAGAAGTGATCCCTCTGAGTGTGCAGAACGTATTACTGAGGTGATTCTCTCTGGCATGGAGTCGTACATTCTACATTCTTTCCCTTATACTTAACCTAACAAACCTTGATTTAACTCTGCTTGTTCTCGTGGTATTCGCTGCAGGGATGCTGCCTACAGGGATTACCGTCATCTCCAAACTCCAGGAACTCAAGCAACTTGTATTTCATCCCGGAATCGTGCAAAATTTATTCTCCGTGACACCAAAAACTCTTTTCTTCGTAGAAAATGCAATTATCTTTCTGGTTCCTTTTCTTCTCGCCCTTTCTGGCATTTTGCAAAAAAAAAAAATGTTGACTAACTTTGCTTCTTCCTCTTTCCCTCTTCTGACTGTACAACTGCCGTTTTGATTTCTTTAAATAAAAACTTTTGCCTCTAATTCAGTTTTAGACGAATTCGGAGCTATTCCTCCTCCTTCAACCCCCTCCCACTCATTTATGCCTAAAATTATAATATCTTTTCATTTCTCTGCTCTCCCTCTCTTAGATTAATACTAAGAAGGTGCACATGGTCCTAATAGTATTCCTCCTGTGAGTCTTAAAACTTGTGCTTCCGAGCTTGCACCATGCCTTGGTAAACTATTTCGTCTCTGTCTTTCTACTTCAGTCTTCCCTTCGTGCTGGAAACGTACGATCATTCAAATCATTAAGTATCCCTCTCAACCCCACAACTACATCATTTCTTTAACCTCCGTTTTCTCAAAAGTTTTCGAATCTATGCTTAACAGGGAGATTTGGAAACATCTCAATTCTTCTAATCTTATTTCCTATCGAAAGTATGTCTTTCATAAGAAATGCTCTACTGGTGATCTTTCTCTTCTCTCAGATTCTTAGTCCTCTGCTCTTCTGCATTACGGAAAATCTTTTGCTCTCACGCTGGACATATCGAGAGCTTTCGTTATAGTCTGGCACAAAGCTTTGACTTATAAACCTCTCTCTTTCGGTGTCTATTCTACTTTCTGTGATCTTATCTCTGATTTCCTTTCCGGTCGCTCTATAGCAGCTGTTGTAGACGGCCACCGTTCATCCTTAAAATCTATCCTCAGGGTTCTGTCCTTTCTCCAACAATTTTTCTACTTTTCATTAATGATATTCTTTCTATTACTTCGTCTCCACCTTTTATTATTCCTTCCAGTATAAAAAGAGCCTCACCCAACAGCAGTTAATAAACACAAGTGGGTTAGCCTTGTAGCAACCAACCTCTGATCTTTCATGTAATTTAAATTGGAATAGAGAAAATATGGTCGTTTCCAATGCCTCAAAAACTCAGTTTATCCACATTTATACTCGACACAATCTTCTACACAACTACGATATCTTCTTCGAAAACGCACAACTCAAACCTTCATCTGTTCTTAATATTCTCGGTGTTTTTTTTTCTCGTGATCTTTCTTGGAAAGATCACATTACTTCTCTTTCTAAACAAGCTTCTAAGAGGTTAGGTGTTCCGAGGTGCCTTTGTAATTTCTTCACACCACCTCAGTTACTTGCTCTATATAGGGGTTTTGTTCCCCCCTGTATGGAGTGGGCCTCTGGCATCAGGGATGGTTCCATTCACAAAACTCTCCTTGAGAATGTGGGCTCTAGGACTTTTCGTCTCATCAACCCTCCCGCCCTCACTAATTATCTGCAGTTTCTTTCTGCCCGTCGAATTATTGCTTCAGTTTCTCCAAACTATCGCTATTACAACGGACACTGCCCTTTTCAACTCTCCCGTCGCATACCTCCTCCATTGAGAAGAGCTTATGCGACACACCTTTCTACACAGTTTCATCCTTTCTCCCTCTAACTCTCTGACCCCAGACTTAACCGCTATGCTCACTCTTACATGTACTCTACAGGTAAAGTCTGGAACACTCTAACTTTATGAGTTTTCTCAACTTTCTTTGACTTTCACACTTTCAAACGCTGTGTATCTGGACATATCGGCCTTTAACAACCAAAATTTGACATTTCCCAACTCTGTTGGAAATTATTAGGCCTCCTGACTTTGACCACCGAGGATATATATATATATATATATATATATATATATATATATATATATATATATATATATATATATATATATATATATATATATATATATATATATATATATATATATATATATATATATATATTTTTTTTTTTTATTTTTATTAAATATAATTTTATTATTTTTAATTTATTTTATAGTTAAAATATTATAATATATATATATATATATATATATATATATATATATATATATATATATATATATATATATATATATATATATATATATATATATATATATATATATATATATATATATATATATTATATATTATATGGCATACGCATTCGCATCCGCATGCACTTTCAAAAATTCAACATCAGCATTCGCACTTGGCGAAAGTTCTACATCCACATCCGCACTTCACCAAAATTCGACATCCGATCCATCACTATATAATATATATATATATATATATATAATATATATATTATATATATATATATATATATATATATATATATATATATATATATATATATATATATATATATATATATATATATATATATAATGAATTTAAAATGAATGTTTTGTATAACGTCCACTTAATTTTTTTGTGAATTGTTTGCGATGAGCCAAAATTGTGAAAATAAAAGATCAACTTTTTTTTTTTTTTTTTTTTTAAAGAAAGACGTGATGTGAAACATTTGTTCAAACTTTAATAAATAATAATTAAACACGACTAATACTATAATTAATATTTAATGTTTATTTTAACTAAACTTAAATATAAGAAGGATGTTTATTAATTTTATTGAAAATATTCACTTGCATATTATTTTGCGCCTCATATTTATAAACACTTCTTTAAAGAGCTGCTCGAAGTATGGCAAATCTTTGTCATGTCAGTAGGTTGTCATTTATTATCATCATGGTTTCTGTAGAAAAATTCGTACTTATAAACCTTCCTTAACTTTATTGAGGGACTCCTTATTGAAACTTTTTTTTTTAAGGATATGTCATCATATTTGATTATGTCATGATAAACAAACAATTGTTAAGTAGAATACTGGAAATAAAGCACCAATATGCCCTAACACTCTATACATCCTATGGGGGAAATTCATTGTTTCGGAAACTGACTACGTCCTCCCCCATATATATATATATATATATATATATATATATATATATTATATATATATATATATATATATATATATATATATATATATATATATATATATATATATATATATATATATATATATATATATATGAATGAAAAGTAATGCCTCCATGTTCACAACTCATGACTGGGTGGAAATATTTTAGTAAATGAAACAAAAAGTTTCCTTAGAATTTGCACTTTATTTACATACTTTCATTTCTCGACATAATCGTCAGGTAACTGAAAACATTTCTCCCAACCATGAAGAAGAGCAGTGAAGCCATCACTGAAGAATTCCACCTTCTGTTTTCGAAATGGACTTAATTTCATCAATGGAGTCGTAGTGATTTCCAAGCAGGTCTTAATTTTCGATATAGCGAAAATTACAAGGTACAAGACTATTCTGTACGGTGGATGCTATAATGTATCAAGTTTTAAATTCCTCAGTTTTTCCATGGTGACATGAGAAGTGTGTAGTTTATCGTTTTCATGCTACAGCTAAACACTCCCTTTCCTACTTCGAATTCTCCATCAAGTGTTTTTCTAAAGCTCAGAGAGTCTCTTTGTACTCTCATATATATATATATATATATATATATATATATATATATATATATATATATATATATATATATATATATATATATATATATATAATATATATATATATATATATATATATATATATATATATATATATATATATATATATATATATATATATATATATATATATATATATATATATATATATATATATATATATATATATATATATATATATATATATATATATATATATATATATATATATATATATATATATATATATATATATATATGAGAATTATTGATTCAGACTCGTACAAGGAAAATTATTTTGGAAACAAAAGTGAAAGGAATTTGCGTGAAAGGAGGTAACTAAATAAAGTAGACCAATATATTTCCGATGGTGGGCCTTGAAAGATCTAAGAATTTTCACTTACAAATGATATATATATAATATATATATATATATATATATATATATATATATATATATATATATATATATATATATATATATATATATATATATATATATATACCGTGGTTTCTTTTCAATTAAGTGTTTATAAAATATATGATTTTTTCTGCTCTACAGTAGTTCTAAAACCAATTAGAAGCCCACGTAAAAGTGAGGGAACAATGTTTTAATTTCTAAATCAAACACTCTGCCTAAAAGAGCTGTTATATTCGTTTTCCTGCTTGTGTTTACAAAAATGATGTCCTTCCTTAACCTGGAAGCAAAGATAGGAATGATCTCTAATGGCCGAGATAACGGTAAACGACATTAAAAGAGAAAAATCGATGAGGTTAAACAATAGAATGTTAGATAGGAGAAAATAGAAACGAGAAAAACACTTCTTTGTGTTTCAGGCGGTTAGAAATGGTTTCTACTGACCAACGATATTTACCCGTGAACCAATATCTCCAAATATCTTCTCATTCTGTCTCGCCTTTCGAATTCTCATAAGCACGGTTTTTGACGTTCGAGGTCTACTGGTGTCATATTTTCCTATCTTACTGATTTATGGTCTTCTGCTC
Organism: Armadillidium nasatum; assembly: GCA_009176605.1. NCBI lineage: Eukaryota > Metazoa > Arthropoda > Malacostraca > Isopoda > Armadillidiidae > Armadillidium > Armadillidium nasatum. The sequence goes on along the minus strand of SEYY01015184.1, from coordinate 52,320 downwards.
TTAGAGATTATAGGGAGTCTTGTGTGGTGGCGCTTGACATTTCCAAGGTTTTTGACCGGGTGTGGCATACGTCACTACTCTCCAAGCTCCCTTCTTTTAGGTTTCCTCCTTCTCTTTGCTTACTTATGTCTAGTTTTCTCTCGGATAGTTCCATGTCGGTACTTGTCCATGGAGCGACCTTCTCCTTATCTGTCAATTGTGGTGATCATCAGTGTTCTGTTCTATCTCCAACTTTATTCTTACTTTTCATCAACGATCTTCTCAGCTCCACTTCTAACTCTGTTCATTCTTATGCAGATGACTCAACTTTCCATTCTCCTACTAATTTCAAATCTGCTCCCTCCTTTGCTTTTAGAGTTTCTTCTCATTTTCAACTTTCTGACTCCAATCTTGCCGATCTGAAAGAGATTTCTCATTGGGGTCATCTCAACCATGTGAAACTCGACTCTTTAAAAACTCAACTTCTTCACATCTCCCTCTCAAAAACACCTCTCAACTTTCCTATCTTTTTCGACTGCTTTCCCGTCTTACCTGTAAACAACATTAACATTCTTGATCTGAACATAAACAATAAACTTTCTTGGAAACCTCACATCACAATGGTTGCTAACGCAGCTTCAAAGAGGCTAGGAATACTGTTCAGATTGCGTGAATTTTTTCTTACAAACAGTTGCTCCATTTATATAAGGGTCTTATCCGACCTTGTATAGAGTACTGTTCTCACATTTGGGGGGGGAGCTCCGGTTCCACCACTCTTTTGTTGGATAGAGTCGAGTCTAAGGCTAGAAGATTAATAAATCGTCCACTGCTTTCAAACTTACTTGACCCTCTGTGACGTTGGTTTACCATCTCTTTTCTGTAGATACAACAACGGCAATTGTTAGAGGGAATTTGCCTCTCGCATTTCGCCACCATTGCGTTGCCCTCGTAGCACAAGGGTTGTCATGCTTTCAAATGAATTTTGTGTGAATATGGTAAACCCCAGGTTTGTTCGTTGTGGTGCCTCCTTTCCAGCCACTTCTGTTCAATGGAACTCTCTGTCGTCATCTGTTTTTCCTGCTGCATTTAATATTCCTCTCTTTAAGGAATCTGTCTGCGCTCACCTAAGAGGTTTGCGTTAGGCTGGGATTGGGTGGGGTTTCTTTTACTCTGTATTTCTGCCCCATCCTAGAAAAGGTTCCATCCCTTAAGGGGAGGTAAACTGTAAAAAAAAAAAGAAGTCTTAAAACTTTATAGATTATTTAACTGACCCTTAAATTACATCACCAGACCAGCACCATCTTTCAACAGGCTCGAATGTTTCTCATCTCATAACAAATCTGTCCAAAATTACAAATTGATTTACCGACATTCCAAGTCACGTCTATTCAGCAAGGAATATGTATGTCCTCTTAAATTCATTTCCAAATATTGTTATGAAATTGTTTTGCAAGAGATATTTTGTAAGATTAAATTGAGAAATCAAATTCAGTCACTCGAAAGCTCGTAATTTAATTAATAAACTGTTTTGATGATGTAAGAACATTCTTTTTAATTATCTTGGAAATACAACTATATACAAGATATAAACTATTTGTATTAATTATTATTGTAAAAATATATGAAAAAAATACAAATAAGAAAAATGATTTTGTCTTTACTTGTTAAACATAAAAAAAATGACTATTAATTCCTTTGCTTACGTACCAGATCAAATAACAGTAGCAAGATATAACTATTTTCTCATCTTCATGAACGTGAACAAAAAAAAACAGTACGTGTTAACAACTTAACAGTTTTAGGATTATTAAACTATAAACAATAGATTTATTTTCAGAACTAGTTGAAAGCCATTATTGGAAATTAGCATTTACGCCACCTAAAAATAATAATTTTAGAATGTATTCTCTTTTTCAGAGTTTTAATAGAAGAAAAACTTTAAAAAACTTAATAGATTTTGAACATAAATAAACAGTGAAGATGAATTTAGTTGTAGATTGCCAAAAGGACTGAAGTTATGGGATAAAAATTCTGAAGACTCTAAATTACTGTAGTTTCACAAGAAACAAATAAAGTAGTTGCGTAAATGCTCATAACATCTGCCTTTGCTTAAAAATTGCCTTTTTTTTTAAATCGATGATGGAAAAAGTAAAAAGGAACAGAGTAGGGATTTTAAATTGGGGCATTGAAACCCAAGAGTTTTGGTTAAAAATTGGAGGTGAAGGCTAGGATGAAAAGAGTTGGATTTCACCAGATTGGAAATTACAGTAAAGACTGCAAATGCAAATGTTTTTTTTTGGATATTGAAAATATGTAAACTGGTAATCTTTTATATTCACCAATACCACAAAAAAGATTAACTTCGAACCGGTGAAAGAGGAGAATCTAATGAGGAGAAATACCTAGAAACATCCTCCTCTTCTTCTGACATCTCCGAAATTCAAATAATATTTCTTCATCTTCAAATTGTAAAAAGAAAATATAATAATAATAATAATAATAATAATAATAATAATAATAATAATAATAGTATAATGGGATGAAAGGATGAAATTACAGCTCCTATCTAGTGGCGCGGTTATTTGAATTTTCTATTTTTCACAAAACGTAGAATTTGATTAAAAATAATAGTTATAATACTTATAGTTTGATTGTAGACTATGGGCATTTTCTAAGTTTTTACTGACCTCTAATTCTATTTCTTCTACAAAAAATCTAATGAAGGATTTTCTCAGTTTTATATTTTTTAGGAGATAAAGAATTTATTGAAAGTGCATGAATATTTAATAGGAATGTCCATCATTGTTTAGTTATTTTTTAATACTCAATGTATAACTCAAACTATATTACCGAAAACTAAATACACTCTGTAAACACGTACCTATAGAAAAAAATACACACACCTGAATAAAATATAAACAGTACGGTAGTTACATTAATATTTTTTAGGCAACTTTTTTTTTTTTTTTTTATTATTTTAATAATTTTCATTTTTTAATTATATTTAATAAATTTTAGATTTTTTAATAATTTTTAATTTTTATTAAAAATAGGGGGTAGGGGTGGAGGGTAAGAGGTGGGGGTAGAGAGGTAAGGGGTTTCAAACATAACAATGTTGGTTTGCAACCTTGCAAGATCAACGATAATCACATGTTACTACTCAGTACTTTTATTAGATAATTTACAATGATTAATCCGATAAATTTTTAATAACTAAACTATATTTTAATTCAATTTAATTAAACTTTGCCCGTCGTACCAATATATCTTAAATTACACTTATTAAATTGTTTTTAAGACACAGATTCTAAGATGAAATTATTATTACGTATCTAAAGATTTTCTAACCGGAACCTTTCCTTATTAAGAATGCGAACAGAAAAGGTTGAAAAATAAGAATTTACCTTAATTAAGCGTTTCCTATAATTAATAAGACGAAGACGTATCAAACAAATGATATTTTTAATAAAAGAGTTCGAAAGGAAAGATATTCGACGAAGGGCAGACGAAGTATTCATACTGAACTCTCTTTAATTCTACGAATCTTTCAAAACCCATATATATATATATATATTATATATATATATATATATATATATATATATATATATATATATATATATATATATATATAATATATATATATATATATATATATATATATATATATATATATATATATATATATATATATATATATATATATATATATTGTGTAAGCTTAATTATATTAAATGGTCAGCTGATCAAAATCCTTTATTAAGCAAATTATCCATGATTTAAACCAGCTTTAGGCTTTTAAACCAGCTTTAAATTATTTATGTAATATAAACTCTTCTCTCACATTTTTGAGTCTTCTATTGACTTAATATATATATATATATATATATATATATATATTAGCTTTAAACCGTTGAGGACAATCGGAAAGGAAGTTATTTGTGTTTTCCCATAAATTAATAGTCTTACAGATCTGAAATACGTAGTGAGATTCTATACTTTGAAGACCTACTGTCAACAGATATGTTTGTATGTAAAATTTGTATGTGTTATTTTATGAGTACTTCTAATACACTTTGTAAACTTAATAATTATAATATATCTCGTTTTATTATATCCTAAATATAATATATATATATATATATATATATATATATATATATATATATATATATATATATATATATATATATATATATATATATATATAATATATATATATATATATTCGCGTTTTATCTTCTCATAGGGTCTCTAGTGTACCCTTGACTCACACTGGAGTGCCTATGCTCCAACTTTCCTCCTTCTTCACATGTGCTCTACAAATTTACAAACGCTTACACTTACATTACCTATTAAATTAATCAAAAATGGCAAAACATAAATCTGCCTCGGAGAATCCAAGAGGGGCGGATTCCAAATATAGCCCCTCATCCACCCCTTCCCCCATCACCACTTGGGAGTTGGTGGCCTCCGGTGATGGGGTTGGTGCCACCAAGACCTCTAAGCCGATTTGCCCTGGTGCACGGTCTTCGTTTTTCATTAATTTCTGCAACATTCGCGGTCTTTTTTCTAATTTCCACTTTGTCGAACACCACCTCTCTTCTTCTAGACCTCATCTCTTATTCTTAACTGAAACTCAGGTGTCTGAGTGCTCTGACAGCAAACCCTACTCTGTTTCCTCCTACTGTCTCTATCCTCAATTTTCAGCCAAAGGCGGATGTTGCGCATATGTGCGCAACGATGTTGTTCTGTTCTCGTGTCTCTAATTTGGAGTCTTCTGAATTCTCTACTTTATGGCTTAAACTTTCTTGCAACTCTACTACTAAATTCATTTGTTCTGTCTATTTATCTCCTAACTCTACTGACTATCCAAAATTCTTCGACTATCTTAACTCCAAAATAGAACACATTCTTTCTTCTTCTCCTTTCTCCGAAATCATCATTTTAGGTGATTTCAATGTTCACCACCGCCAATGGCTTTCATCTAGTTCTCATGATACAGCCGGTGAACTCGCCTTCAACTTTTCTATCCAGAACAACCTTGAGCAGTTGGTGCAACTCCCTACCCGTATCCCTGACCGTCTTGGTGATGAACCCAACATTCTAGACCTTTTTCTAACTTCTAATCCTTCTCCTTATACTGTTAAACTCTTTCCTCCTCTGGGTTCATCCGATCACCTTCTTATCTCCGTATCTTGTCCTGTCTCTTCAAGTCTTCCGCAAGAACGGCCCCCGCCTTCGGCGAGGAGACGTTTTTGGCATTTCGGTGCCACTAACTGGTCTGACTTGCGGTTCGTACTTTTCTGATTTTCCATGGAATGATTACTGTTTCCGTGGGAGGGGTCCCTCGGAGTGTGCAGAGCGCATAACCGAGGTGATTCTCTCTGGCATGGAGGCGTACATTCCATATTCTTTCCCTTCTACTAAACCTAACAAACCTTGGTTTAACTCTGCTTGTTCTCGTGCTATCCGCCGCAGGGATGCTGCCTTCAGGGATTACCGTCGTCTTCAAACTCCAGAAACTCACGCAACTTATATTTCATCCCGGAATCGTGCAAAATCTATTCTTCGAGACACCAAAAACTCTTTTCTCCGTCGCAAATGCAATAATCTTTCTGGCTCCTCTTCCTCTCGCCCTTTCTGGCATTTTGCAAAAAATGTCAACTCTAACTTTGCTTCTTCCTCTTTCCCTCCTCTAGTATCTTCTGACGGTTCAACTGCCGTTTTGCCTTCCTCTAAAGCTGAACTCTTTGCTCAAACTTTTGCCTTAAATTCAACCTTAGACGATTCCGGAGCTGTTCCTACTCCTTCAACCCCCTCCAACTCATTTATGCCTAAAATTGTAATTTCTTCTAAAGATGTCATTTCTGCTCTCTGAGCTTAACACTAAGAAGGCGTACGGTCCTGATGGTATTCCCTCCTGTGGTTCTCAAAACTTGTGCTTCCGAGCTTGCACCCTGCCTTGGTAAACTATTTCGTCTTGTCTTTCTACTTCAACCTTCCCTTCTTGCTGGAAACGTGCGCTCATTCAGCCTGTGCCGAAGAAGGGGGACCCCTCTCAACCCTCTAACTACCGTCCTATTTCTTTAACCTCCGTTCTTTCTAAAGTTTTCGAATCTATCCTTAACAGGAAGATTTGGAAACATCTCAATTCTTCTAATCTTATCTCTGATCGCCAGTATGGCTTTCGTAAGAAACGCTCTACTGGTGATCTTCTTTCCCTTCTCTCTGACTCTTGGTCCTCCGCTCTTCGGCATTTCGGTGAATCTTTTGCTGTGGCGCTGGACATATCGAAAGCTTTCGATAGAGTCTGGCACAAAGCTTTGATTTCCAAACTTCCCTCTTTCGGAATCTATCCTTCTCTCTGTGATTTCCTTTCCTTTGGTCGTTCTATAGCAGCTGTTGTAGACGGCCACCGTTCATCCTATAAATCTATTAATAGTGGTGTTCCTCAAGGATCTGTCCTATCCCCAACACTTTTTCTGCTTTTCATTTAATGACCTTCTCTCTATTACTTCATCTCCTATCCACTCCTATGCTGATGACTCCACCCTTCATTACTCTTTTCATTTTGAAAGACGCCCCTCCCAGCAACAGTTAATAGAGGCAAGGAGGGTGGCCTTGGAGCAACTAACCTCTGATCTATCTCTCATTTCAAATTGGGGCAGAGAAAACATGGTCGTTTTCAATGCCTCAAAAACTCAATTCCTCCATCTCTCTACTCGACACAATCTTCCACACAACTACGATATCTTCTTCGAAAACACACAACTCAAACCTTCATCTCTCCTTAATATTCTCGGTGTTTCTTTTTCTCGTGATCTTTCTTGGAAAGATCACATTACCTCTCTTTCTAAACAAGCTTCTAAGAGGTTGGGTGTTCTGAGGCGCCTTCAGTATTTCTTCACACCACCCCAGTTGCTTGCTCTGTATAGGGGTGTTGTTCGCCCCTGTATGGAGTATGCGTCACACATCTGGGGTGGTTCCACTCATACAGCTCTCCTTGGAAAAGGTGGAGTCTAGAGCTTTTCGCCTTATCAACTCTCCTGCTCTCACTAATTCTCTCCAATCTCTTTCTGCCCGTCGAAATGTTGCGTCACTCTCTCTATACTATCGCTATTACAATGGACACTGCTCTTCTGAACTCTCTCGTCGCATACCTCCTCCATTGAGAAGGGTTCGTGCGACTCGTCTTTCTACACAGTCTCATCTCTGTCCAACTCTCTGACCCCAGACTTAACCGCTATGCTCAATCTTACATGTACTCTACTGGTAAAGTCTGGAACACACTTCCTTTATCTATTTTCCCAACTTCCTATGATTTAGGCACCTTCAAACGCCGTGTATCAGGTCATGTCGGCCTTTAATTAGACAATGTTCCCGACTTTCCCCCAACTCTGGTGGAACATTAGTAGGCCTCTGGCCTTTGCCCACCAGAGGTTAAAAAACAAAACAAAAAAAATGAACTTTCTGGCGCTTTGATTGGTCTAATTGAGAGGGCATTGGTCGCTTTTTCGTCAACTATTTTTGGAAGGAATCTTGCTTTGACACTGATGTTGCTTTGGAGTCCGCCGGAAGAGTTGGAGCCGTGATGTCTGATGGGATGAGCAGGTTCATTCCCTCTTCAACTAAATCTTTCTCACCCAAAAATCCATGGTTTGATGGCGCCTGCTCTCGTGTCATTCTTTATAATTTTCATTCAGCTCGTAATCGTCGCAGGGATATACTCGATAGGCCAAGCGTGTTTTCACCAAATGGAAGTGCGCTGACCTCCTTGGTTCTCCTACTGATAAAAATTTCTGGCCTCTTGCAAAAATTATATCTAACAACTTTTTGCAAATCTTCCTTTCCTCTTCTTATTCGATCTGATGGATCTGTAGTTAACACTCCTACTGAAAAGAATACAGGAGGCCGAAGAGTTTGGCATCTAATTCTACCCTGGATGATTCCAGCATCCCTCCTCCTATTTCTTCTCTCAAGTGTCCCTATGTTTTTACCCGTAATTTCATTTGATCAGGGCATGGGATTCTGAGCATAAGGAAGGCAAATGGATCGGATGGCATTCCTCCTTGAGTTTTGATGGAGTTTGCTTCCAAGTTGGCGCCTGTCCTCGTTCAACTCTACTCTCTACGCCTCAATACTAATGCTTTCATCAGTGCTGGAAGAGCGATTTTTTTATTTTATTTATTTTTATTACAGTTCGACACCACTCAACCAATCTCGAAAAAAGGTAGGCGCTCTGAACCTTCTAATTATCGTCCTATAGCTCTCACTTGTATTCTATCAAATGTCTTTGAAACTCTCCTCAGTTCTCATTTCCTTGATCATTTGGAATCTCATTCCTTCTTTCAGATCACCAGTATGGCTTTCGACACTCGAGGTCTACTGGTGACATATTTTCTTATCTTACTGATCTATGGTCTTTAACCCTTTGGGACTACGGGGAATCTTGTTTGGTGGCGCTTCACATATCCAAGGCTTTTGACCGGGTGTGGCATGAGTCGCTGGTCTCTAAGCTCCCTTCCTTTGGGTTTCCTCCTTCTCTTTGTTTACTCATGTTTTGTTTCCTCTCAAATCTCTCCATATAAGCATTTGTTGATGGAGCGACTTCTTTCCCTATTAATTGTGGTGTTTCTCGGGGTGCTGTTCCTGCTTTATTCCTACTTTTCATCAACGATCTTCTCAGTTCCACTTCCAACTCTGTTCAATCTTATGTCGACGACTCTACTCTCCATCCTTCTACTCATTTCAAATCTGCTCCCTCTTTTGCTTCTAGAGTTGCTTCTCGTTTTTAACTTTCCGGTTCCATTCTTGCCAATCTGGATGGGATTCCCGGTGGGGTAACCGCAACCTTAGAAAATTCAACTCTCTGAAAACTCCACTTCACATCTCTCTCTCAAAAACACCTTCCAACTTTCCTATCTCCTTCGACGGCTCTCCCGTCTCACCTGTGAAGAACAAATATTTTTGGTCTAAGCATAAACAATAAATTATCTTGGAAACCTCATATCACAAGAGTTGCTAAGGTGGCCCCTAAAAAGCTGGGAGTTCAGTTCAGATTGCAGGAATTTTATTCTTCTGAACAGTTATTCCAATTATATAAGGGTCTTATCCGTCCTTGTATGGAGTACTGTTCTCACATTTGGGGTGGTTCCGGTTCCACCCTTCTCTTGGATAAGGTTGAGTCTAAGGCAAAAAGACTAATAAACTGTTCACTAATTTCAAACTCCCTTGATCCTCTTTATCTGCAACGTGACGTTCGTGCACTCTCTTTTCTATACGTACTACAACGGCAGGTGCTTGAGGGAGTTGACCTTTCGCATTCCACCACCATTCCGTCGCCCTCCCAGCACAAGGGTTGCCTTGCTTGCACATGAATTTTGTGTGAGCATTGAAAACTCTAGCCTTGCACGTTGTGGTACTTCCTTCTTTCCAGCCACCTCTGTTCTGCGGAACTCCCTACCTTCTTGTTTATCCTGCTGTATTTAACCTAGCTCTCTTTAAACCCTCTGTCTGCGCTCACCTGAAGGGTCTATGTTAGGTTCGGGATAGGGTGGGTTTTATTTTATCCTTTAACTATGCCCCTCCTTGAAAAGTCTTCTGCTCGTGAGTGGTGGTAACATGTAAAAAAAATATAAGGGTGCCCAGATGTCGCGCACCATACAGGTTTTGGAAAATGAAAATTGATATTTATAGATAAATTTTATTTAATCATAACACATGTTCAAAGTGAGCACCTTGTGCATTAAAAACCCATCTATTCTCTTCACGAAACTGTCTTTCACACTCCTGACGGTTTCAGAGGTGATCTTTTGGCATGTAGTTGTTATTGCATCCCTTAAATCATCAAGGGTGCGTGGACGATATTTGTACACAACAGATATGAGATGAACCCAAAGAAAATAGTCAAGTGGGCTAAGATTAGGTGATCGGGGTGGCCACTCCATGGGTCCTCTCCGTCCAATCCAACTGTTAGGAAAGATCTGGTCCAAGTAATTACGCACGCATTTTGCAAAATGTGCTGGAGCTCCATCCTGCTGAAAAAATACGTTCTGCCGTCGACGTATGGGAATATCCTCAAGGTAGTCAGACAAGAAGGGGTGCAGTAATTCTAAATAGGTTTCAGCAGTGACATTATCAGTGAAGAAGTATGGGCCAATGATTTCCTCCTCCCAGATTCCAACCCACACCAAGATCCTAGGGTTGTGCTGGTGGTGTTCCTCCTCATTCCAACGTGGATTGTTATCTGATAGTCATATTGTGCCAGTTCACCTGGCCATTCAAATGAAAAATGGCTTCATCACTGAAAAATATTGACGAATCCATATTTGCGCGCATCCATTCACAAAATTCCATCTGCCTATCTGTGTCATCACCATGTAGAGCTTCCACAAGATGTACTTTGTACAGATGAAATTTGTACGTCATGAGAATACGATGCACTGATGATTTGGTTATGTTTACCTCCTGGCTTTTTCTTCTGACTGATTTTACAGGACTCTTCACAACATGCGCCAAAACCATAGTGAATGTTTCTTCATCAGTTGCACTCTTTGGTAGCCCACGTTTCGGACGGTCAGCAACTGAGCCAGTTTCTTGGAAGCATTTGATTAAACGGCAGACAGTGGTATGGCTTAATTGTTGTCTCTCTAAGTGGCTGCGGTTGAATTTCATCAGCTACTGAGCGGTGTGTAGCCCCTTGTATACCAAACATGAAAACAAATTGAACTCTTTCTTCTACGCTTAATTTCTCACCCATAATACAAACTGAAAGCAGAAAATAAATTGCGTCAATATATTTTTTAGAAACCTGAAGGTGCGCGACATCTTTGACACCCTGTATATATATATATATATATATATATATATATATATATATATATATATATTATATATATATATATATATATATATATATATATATATATATATATATATATATATATATATAAACAATAGAAGTTCACACGAATTGTTTTGGAAGTTTAAGCCTCCATTTGGGAATAACAAGTATGGGAAATAATGTTATTACTTTAATTAATAAAAAATACATAATACTGAAAATAACATCTATTGTGTGTCGTCTCAATTCCTCGGTGTTCTGTTATGTCGTGTTTCTTTATATATATCTATAGGTCTCTTGTAAAAATTAATAAACTTCGTTATGAAAAGACAATGAATTATTAAAAGAGAGAGAGAGAGAGAGAGAGAGAGAGAGAGAGAGAGAGAGAGAGAGAGAGAGAGAGAGAGAGAGAGAGAGATTTATAAATAAAAAAAAAAGTAAGCTTGGAAAAATTCCATACACCATCCTGTTTGTAACGACTTTACATTTTTTGTTTTGTTATTAATTTAGCCCTTTTTATTATTTAATTAGCGTAATGAAAATGCTATAATAAAATTAAAATTAAGGTAATATTTACGCGAAACCCCTACAATTATGAAGTATTTAAGTGACGCAACTGGTTGTAAGAGTTCCTTCTTAAACACGAAGCCCGTCAACGAAATTATAAGTATTTTTAAAGAAAAAGATCCCAAAATTATTCTTTATGAGCCCTAAAAGGTTAAGAGTCCATCGCAGGTTAAATGAAAGCCTTTTAATAGCCGATAAAATCTAATAATAAAATTTTTATTAAGGTTTTATATTACAAGAACGAAAATTAGAATAGACTCGAAGTGTTTTTTTTTGCAATGAGATGAGCAAATTGAGAAGTATTTATTTCGTATTTAAGAACACTTCTTATAAAAGGAATAATAAACGGACATCTTTATAACAACGTATCTCAATTAATTGATATTTAACATTTGTGGTTAAGAATTGCTTAATGAGGCGGAGACAAAAAACAGTCTTTCTCTATTTCTTCACTTAGAACTTAATACGAATAAAATACATACATACATGCAGATGCATACTCAACACACACACACACACACACACACACACACATATATATATATATATATATATATATATATATATATATATATATATATATATATATATATATATATATATATATATATATATATATATATATATGTGTGTATATGTGTGTGTGTGTGTGTGTGTGTGTGTGTGTGTGTGTGTGTGTGTGTGTGTGTTTGTGTGTATGAAAATATTCTCACATTATTATTATTATTATTTATTTGATAAATTAATTTTAAAATTATTGCTAGTTTTTAAGCACTAATACTGAATGGAAAAAAAATCTCAGATTTATTCATAGAGAATGAAGGTCAAATCAGAGAAAGGAAAAAGGGCAATTCTTTTGTGTTCATAAAAATTCCTTTTACATTAAAATTCAAAGGATGCAAATGCTTTGACTCTTTTCAATATAGAAAAAGAAATGAGATCAAACTTTCATGGAAAAAAATGTTTGGAAGTAAATTCTTATTCAACAACTAATTAAAAAATGAAATAGCGATGCGGTCCCAATTAGCACTCTTGAAAGGTATTAGTTTGAAACACTCAACCCCTGTTTCGTTTCTGACATACATGCTACCTCTTATTGTTTTTGCTTATCTAAAACTTGGAGTATTTGCAGGTAACATATAGGCATTCCGCCTCCCCTTCCTTCACACACTTACACACTACAGCTAGCATACTACATGCTCTTTTTTTCGCAATAATAATTAATTAACCTCAGAGACGACAGAAGGGAAAACGGCATCTAAATATTGCTCTCTCATCTGTTCCTAACACCTCATCAATTATTAGGAGCTTGAGAGCTCTGTTGATGGGACTGAACAACTCGTTTGGTCTGATGCAGATACTTTTTTGCTAATTTCCTTCTCACTAGCATTTTAATGATATGTTGAATAACACATTACTTACTCTAGTCATCAACCTCACTCTTGTTCTTCACACTTATTCAAAGATTTGACAACTTCCTGTAGGTTAGAAGATATTGCAATAACAATAATTATTTCTTCATAATGATCTTGCTCAGTTAGTGCATCTTCTACTTGTATCTCTTATCGCCTTGGAGAGAAGTCTAAAACATTTCCGTAACCTCCAATCCTTCTACTAAACTTTCTTCTTGTGATTTCCCCCAAAAAAACTTCTTACAAAAGTATCCTATTCTATCTCTAAAAGGTTTGAGAAGAAACAACGGCCTCATTCGGCGAAGAGGAGTTTTTGAATATTTTGGTGATTGTCGTACTGCTTTGACTTCCAATGGACCGATTACTGCTTCGGGTCTCTCGTATTTCGGAAACAAAATTTCTAATGCTATTCTTTCTTTTCGTGGATTAGTTCATTCTATTTTTTCCATTCAATTAAAACATACCTTTGCTTAATTTTTTGCTCTATCTTGTGCTGATTGCAAAAAGAACGCTTTCTTGTGGAATTAAAGTTGTATTCAAACTTCTGAAATTCATGATGTTAGTTACACTGCATTCCGAAATTTATTCTTATTGACACAGTACTATTAGAAATGCCATAATCTTTCTGATTCATCTTCAGATGAAACAGAAGTTGAAGAATAGGTAAATTCTTTATCTTCCACTAAAGCTGAACTATTCGCTTAACTTTTGCAGCCAATTCAACAATAAACTATTTCTATGTTATTCCTTCTTCTCTACTTCTTTCCAACTAAACTATTGATGTTATTTCCTTATAAAGAAGCGATTTATTCTTTCTGAGCTTCATACCAAATTGAAGCATGGCCCTAAACTGACTCAGTAAACTATTTCGTCTCAATGTATCAGCTTAAACTTTTCCTTTCTCCTGGAAAAACTGAACTCATTTAAAATGTCCTTCAGCTTTTGCTTTTTCTAGAATTTAGGATACTAAACCTGAAAGTTTCGAAATATTTCCTTGTGTGAAATTTGTGTCATATATTTAGGATGGTGCTGTTCATACAATTTACAGCTTCAAATCTCATTTAATCTCCTATTACTTATTTTTTACAATTCCTCCTAGATATCAAATTGTTATATTAATCTCTTCATAAATTCAACACAATCTTCTTTCTGTTAGTCCAGCTCTCTGACCTCTGACTTTAATGCCATACTCATATTTATACAGATTACCGGCAAAGTTTGTAATACAATTCCAACTTCTATCTTCTCTTCTTCGTTTGACTTACATAAATTTTCAAATAAATGGCATTGGGACAAAGTAGATATTGTTTCCTTAACTAATGGATTTCATTTAGGCCTCTGTACACTCTCCAACAAAAGTGTATATATATATATATATATATATATATATATATATATATATATATATATATATATATATATATATATATATATATATATATATATATATATATATATATATATATATATATATATATTATATCTCCTCCGGTGGGCAAAGGCCAAGAGGCCTACCAAATTCCACCGGAGTTGGAAAAATCTTATCATGGTCGAAGAAGGCCAACATGTCCAGATACACGGCGTTTGAAAGTATGCAAGTCAAAGGAAGTTGGGAAAACAGATATAGGGAGTGTGTTCCAGACTTTACCAGTAGAGTATATGAAAGATTGAGCATAGCAGTTAAGTCTGAGGTCTGAGAGTTGGACAGAGGAAGGATGAGACTGTGTAGAAAGGCGCGTCGCACGAGCTCTTCTCAATGGAGGAGGTATGTGACGAGAGAGTTCAAAAGCAGTGTCCGTTGTAATAACGATAGTAAAGAGAGAGTGAAGCAACAATTCGACGGGCAAAAAGAGATTGAAGAGAGTTAATAAGAGCAGGAGAGTTGATGAGACGAAAAGCCCTAGACTCCACCTTCTCAAGGAGAGCTGTATGAGTGGAACCACCCCAGATGTGCGGCGCATACTCCATACAAAGGCAAACAACACCCCTATACAGAGCAAGCAACTGGGTGGCGTGAAGTAATTCTGAAGGCGCCTCAGAACACCCAACCTCTTAGAAGCTTGTTTAGAAAGAGAAGTAATGTGATCTTTCCAAAAAGATCACGAGAAAAGGATACGCCAAGAATATTAAGAACAGAAGAAGGTTTGAGTTGTGTGTTTTCGAAGAAGATATCATAGTTGTGTGGAAGATTGTGTCGAGTGGAGAGATGGAGGAACTGAGTTTTTGAGGCATTGAAAATAACCATGTTTTCTCTGCTCCAATTTGAAATATGTGAAAGATCAGAGGTTAGTTGCTCCAAGGCTACCCTTCTCGAGTCTATCAACTGCTGTTGGGTGGGACGTTTTTCAAACTGGAAGGAGTAATGAAGGGTGGAGTCATCAGCATAGGAGTGGATAGGTGATGAGGTAATAGAGAGAAGAAGGTCATTAATGAAAAGCAGAAAAAGTGTTGGGGATAGGACAGAACCCTGAGGAACACCACTATTAATAGATTTAAAGGAAGAACGGTGGCCGTCTACAACAGCTGCTATAGAACGACCGGAAAGGAAATTAGAGAGAAGATCACAGAGAGAAGGATAGATACCGAAAGAGGGAAGTTTAGAAATCAAAGCTTTGTGCCAGACTCTATCGAAGGCTTTCGATATGTCCAGCGCCACAGCAAAAGATTCACCGAAATGCCGAAGAGCGGAGGACCAAGAGTCAGAGAGAAGGGAAAGAAGATCACCAGTAGAGCGTTTCTTACGAAACCATACTGGCGATCTGAGATAAGATTAGAAGAATTGAGATGTTTCCAAATCTTCCTGTTAAAGATAGATTCGAAAACTTTAGAAAGAACGGAGGTCAAAAAAATAGGACGGTAGTTGGAGGGTTGAGAGGGGTTCCCCTTCTTCGGCACAGGCTGAATGAGCGCACGTTTCCAGCAAGAAGGGAAGGTTGAAGTAGAGAGACAAAGACGAAATAGTTTACCGAGGCAGGGTGCAAGCTCGGAAGCACAAGTTTTGAGAACCACAGGAGGAATACCATCGGGACCATACGCCTTCTTAGCATTAAGCTCAGATAGAGCAGAAAAGACATCTTTAGAAGAAATTCTAACTTTAGGCATAATTGAGTTAGAGGGGGTTGAAGGAGGAGGAATAGCTCCGGAATCGTCTAAGGTTGAATTAGAGGCAAAAGTTTGAGCGCAGAGTTCGGCTTTAGAAGAAGGTAAGACAGCAGTTGCACCGTCGGAAGATATTAAAGGAGGGAAAGAGGAAGAAGCAAAGTTAGAGTTGACATTTTTTGCAAAATGCCAGAAAGAACGTGAAGAAGAAGAACCAGAAAGATTATTGCATTTTTTACGGAGAAAAGAGTTTTTAGTGTTACGAAGGATAGATTTTGCACGATTCCGGGATGAAATATAAGTAGCGTGAGGTTCTGGAGTTTGAAGACGACGGTAATCCCTGAAGGCAGCATCCCTGCGGCGGATAGCGCGAGAACAAGCAGAGTTAAACCAAGGTTTGTTGGGTTTAGTAGAAGGGAAAGAAAATGGAATGTACGCCTCCATGCCAGAGAATCACCTCGGTACTGCGTTCTGCACACTCCGAGGGACCCTCCCACGGAAGCAATAATCATTCCACCGGAAATCGAAGAAGTACGACCGCAAGTCCGACCAGCTTACGGCAACGAAGTGCCACAAACGTTTCCTTTCAAAAGAAGGGGGTCTTTCCTGCGGAAGACTTGAAGAGATAGAAGAGGATACAGAGATAAGAAGGTGATCGGAAGATATATATATATATATATTATATATATATATATATATATATATATATATATATATATATATATATATATATATATATATATATATATATATATATATATATATATATATATATATATATATATATATATATATATATATATATATATATATACTGTGCCAGTAAAAAACAAGACGAACTAAATCTAATATTAATTATTATTCGAAATCCATAGCTCGTGCAGTTTATAATATGTAGTTTATTTATAGTTTTCTGCTTAATTCTCACAATCTTGGTTCGTAGAACGAAAGAAGGTGGGAGTCTTAGTTTCATTGTTGAAATAACCTTAAAAATTCTCTCTTTTGTAATTTAACAGCGATAATGAATGACATCTCGTCCACAAATCGATAATTTTCTCCAATGTGGATTAAAAGGAAGAAAAGTTACAAATTTCAGGAAAAGGGATTTCAAAACGTTTCAAAATTAGAAACTATCATTTTCTTTTTTGAATTTATGTGAATAAATATACACAAATTTATAAAAAGAATCTTTAAAAATAATTTTCGATTCCTTTATCTTGAAACGATTTTCCAATTCCTGATAAAATATTTCTTAAGCTTAAAAACTGCTTTCATATATATATATATATATATATATATATAATATATATATATATATATAATATATATATATATATATATATATATATATATATATATATATATATATATATATATATATATATATATATATATATATATATATATATATATATATATATATATATATATATATATATATATATATATATATATATATATATCATGTAATATTCAATACTTTTATTCCAGCTCAGTTGAAATAGGGATTTTGTGAGCTTGTATCTATTTAATTTTCAATGGAAAACTCGGCTTGAGAGATCATCAAAATAGAAATTTAAAGAAACTCAAAATAAATTTATTGAATACTTGTTCCGAAATTGAAATAACTTCATTTTTACATATCAAAAGCTCTAAATTTATTTCGGTTTGTTTTTTATTTCTCTTTGTAGGATGTGTTTCATATTTTAAAAAGGCGGTATATATATATATATATATATATAATATATATATATATATATATATATATATATATATATATATATATATATATATATATATATATATATATATATATATATATATATATATATTTAATAATTATATAATATATATATTATTATATATATATATATATATATATAATATATATATATATATATATATATATATATATATATATATATATATATATATATATATATATATATATATATATATATATGCGATAAAGGGGGAGAAAATGATGAATTGCTGAGGAGCCCAACTGACATCAGTAAAAGATGAGAGGAATATTTCTACCTATTTTGCTGAATATACAAAACAATATAGAGGAGAATGGTCGCAAAAGATGAGATGTGGGTAGAGATAGGGGGGCCCGATAACACTCGAAGAAGTGAAAGATGGGATGGAAAATACTGAAATATGGTAAGGCGACGGACGAAGACATAATACCTGCAGACATACTGAGGAATTCGGGTGAGGAGGGAATATTCTTTAAGAAATAAATAATGAACAGGTGTTGCAGGGATGGGAGAACACCCACGAACCGGAATAAATCAATAAAGTGCCCTATATTTAAGAAGAACGATAAAACGAACTGCAAGAACTATAGAGGAATTGCTCTGATGTCACACTTACCAAAGATGTATGAAAGGATTCTGGAGAGAACAATGAGAAAAAAAGTCAAGAATATGCTGGATGAGGGGCAGCACGTATGAACCGACCGAAGCCCCGGCTAAATATCAGGGAAAACCGGGGTTTGCTTGCCGGGGTTAAAATGGCAAATTATACTTCAGGGGACAGTCCAATTTCAAAAAAAAAAATTTAATTTTCAGCCGATTCTAATGAAATTTTCAGTGTAAAATAGTTTTTTCCCGGTGAAAAAAGCGTTTTTCTGAGTCTATAATTTAAGAATTTTTTTTTTTTTTTGAAAATTTGATGCTTTTTCAAATATATGGTGGGGCTAAACCACTCTTTGGAATAACGTGAAATCTGGAATGTGTTCAGAATTCTATGGGCTACAAAAAGTTTTAACAGACTTTTGTTCCCAGAGTTATAGAAAAAATGTTATAAGCACAAAACTGACCGACTATGTAAAAAAAATTTTTTTTTTTGAAGAAACATCCACCTTTTCGGGGGGGAAAAATACAACTATAACATTTCTTATTTTTGGTAGGTTTATAGAGGAGGAATGGAGCCAGAAATTCCTCTCTATACATTATTCGATGCGATTCGTTGATTTCAAGATATAGCCTTCAAATTTCAAAAATTCCCAAAGTTTGAGAGGCTATATCTCGCTTCAAACAAATAGCATTTAATAATGAACTAAATAAAAGTTGTTGCCCTGTCCCTCCTCTAAACAATATCCACAAATAAAAAAATTAGTAGGTAGCTTTTTTTTTTAATAATAATTTTTTTCTCCGGAAAGATACGATTTTTGCAAAAAAAAATTTCAAGTGCTTATAACTTTTTTTCTAGACGTTATATCAAAAATCTGTTCCCATCAATGCAAGAAATTGTGGCTAAGATTATTCAGTTAAATTTTCAGCTAATATGGACCAGTGGTTTGACCAGCTATTCATTTTTTCAACTTTGGGTCCAAATGACTTTCAAACCGTTATAGACTCAGAAAAATGCTCGAAATCAACTAAGAACTTCGGGAAAAAATGCATTCACCCTGAAAATTTCAGCTCAATCAGTCAAATAATAAAAAAAAATTCAAATAAAATATAAGAAAATTAAGATTCTTTTCTTGTTTTTTCAATATTTTATTTTTTTTTTGTTTCTTTTGACCGCTCCTTTTCTGCTAGTGAATGTTTATCTTTGTGTTTTGATTTTAGATGCCCCATAAAGATTTGGTTGAAAGTTTTTTACTTGTGGCATCCGGAGGTCCTCTTTTAATTTTCTGACTGCAGATGTTACATTTAGCTATTTCGAGACTATCCTGAAACAATGTAAAATACTCCAATACTGCAGAAGCTGATCTTTTAGCGATATTGACTGAAAGTATAAACAAAATAATAATTTTGAAATAATGTAGCTAAATGATAAAAGTTTGATACATAGCAATAAAATAACAATGATATGTATAAATACAGGTTATATTGATAATTTTATATCTTACATTTTTTCAAACTTTACTTTAGGGTCTTACCTAGGTAAACCTGTTGAATCACTATTATGAATCAGAATTTTTTATTTTTTTAATTTTTGAACTTTTTTAAAACTTTTATTATGCAAAATCTGTAATTTTCTGAAATATTTTCGGAGAAAATGCATATAATCATTAATTTCAAGTGAATGTTGGCTTTTCTTCTCCTTCCTTATTTATTAAATAAACCTCAATTAAATATATAACTAATTTTCTTAACCTAAAATTTTAGTGCTTTTGACCTCTTTACAAATTTTAACAACCCCGGCCAGAAACCCGGCCGGGCAAAATTCCAGCCTCGGTGGGATACCTAGCAGCACGGTTTCAAACTTCAAACTCCAGAAACTCACGCAACTTATATTTAATCCCGGAATCTTGCAAAATCTACTCTTCGAGATACCAAAAACTCTTTTCTCCGTTGTAAAAGCAAATATCTTTCTGGTTCCTCTTCACGTTCTTTCTGGCATTTTGCAAAAAATGTCAATTCTAACTTTGCTTCTTCCTCTTTCCCTCCTCTAGTATCTTCTGACAGTTCAACTGCCGTTTTACCTTCCTCTACTGCTGAACTCTTTCCTCAAACTTTTGACTCTTATTCAATCTTAGACGATTCCGGAGTTGTTTCTACTCTACTCATTTATGCTTAAAATTGTAATTTCTTCTAAAGATGTCATTTCTGCTCTCTCTGAGCTTAACACTAAGAAGGGGTAAGCTTCTGACGGTATCCATCCTGTGGTTCTCAAAACTTGTGGTTCCGAGCTTAACATTTTGCCTTGGTAAACTTTTTGGCCTCGGCCTTTTTACTTTAATTTTGCCTTCTTGCTGGAAACATGCGCTCATTCAGCCTGTGCAGAAGAGTGGAGACTAATCTCAACCTTCTAACTACAGTTCAATTTATTTAACTTCCGTTCTTTCTAAAATTTTCGAATCTATCCTTAACAGGATGATTTGGAAACATTTCAATTCTTCTATTCATCTCTCTGATCGCCAGCACGGTTTTCGTAAGTAAAGCTCTACTAGTGATCTTCTATCCCTTCTCTCTGACTCTTTGTCCTCCGCTCTTCAGCATTCCGGCGAATCTTTTGCTTTCGCGCTGGACATTTCGAAAGTCTGGCACAAAGCGTTGATTTCCAAACTTCCCTCTTTCGGAATCTATTCCTATCTCTGTGGCCTTCTCTCTGATTTCCTTTCTGGTCGTTCTATAGCAGCTATTGTAAACGGCCACTGTTCATCCTATAAATCTATTAATAGTTGTCTTTCTCAACGATTTGTCCTATCCCTTAACACTTTTTCTGCTTTTCATTAATGACCTTCTCTCTATTGCTTCATCTCCTATCCACTCATATTTCGATGACTCCTCTCTTCTTTACTCCTTCCAGTTTGAATAATGCCTCTCCCAAAAGCAGCTAATAGACGCAAGAATGGTAGTTTTAGAGCAACTAACATCTGATCTTTCATGTATTTCAACTTGGGAAGCGAAAACATGGATCGTTTTCAATGACTAAAAAACTCATTTCTCCCTCTCTCTACTCGAAACAATCTTCCACATAACTATATCTTCTTCGAAAATACACAACTTAAACCTTCATCTGTTCTTAATATTCTCCCTGTTCATTTTTCTCATTATCTTTCTTGGAAAGATCACGTAACTTCTCTTTCTAAGCAAGCTTCTAAGACGTTGGGTGTTCTGAGGCGCCTTCAGAACTTCTTCACACCATTACAGTTTTTTTTTTTTTTTTTTAATAAAAAGTTCACATCTCACGGGCATTGCCCTTTTCGAGGAGAGGAACTTTCTAGGTAGAATATACCTAGGATCCCGAAGTGTGATCGAACCGGCGCCCTCAAGCACGTGAGTCAATCACCCTATCGTTCGAGCCCTTGCTCTTTATAGGAATGTTGCTCGTCCCTGTATGGAGTACGTCTCACATATCTGGGGTGGTTCGTTTTATCAACTCATTTACTCTTACTAATTCTCTCCAATCTCTTTCTGCCTCGTCGAATTGTTGCGTCACTCTCTCTTTACTATCGCTATTACAACAGACACTGCTCTTCTGAACTCTCTCGTTGCATACCTCCTCCTTTGAGAAGAGCTCGTGCGACACGCCTTTCTACACATTCTCATCCTTTCTCTGTCCAACTCTCCGACCCCAGACTTAACCGCTATGCTCAGTCTTACATATACTCTACTGGTAAAGTCTGGAACACACTCCCTTTATCTGTTTTCCCAACTTCCTTATGACTTGCACATCTTCAAACTCCGTGTCTCTGGACATGTCGGCCTTTAATCTGACCAGGATCTCGATTTGCTCCTTTCTCTGGTGGAAATTTGGTAGGCCTCTGACTCTTCCCCACCAGAAGAGAATATATATATATAATATATAAAATATATATATATATAAATATTATATATATATATATATATATATATAATATATATATATATATATATATATATATTAAAGATAATTTTTAGTTTTCGATTAGGTATAAGATGTAAAACTTTGCCTCTATAGAACTGTAAAGTATAA